>BGPR01018555.1:0-30670 GCA_013235015.1 Araneus ventricosus | reverse complement strand
TAGCTTTCATGACGTTTGGACCTAGGTGTGTAATTTGTAACCGTGTGTCATTGCGCAGTCTCGGCATATCGAGGTTACGTATTAGTAGTACTGGCCCACCGACATTCAATCTCGGCTTGTCGGAAGGTGCCCCTGACAATTCTATGGCCTTGAAGTGCTCTACAGAATATGATGTTCCTTGTTAATGTCCATTACCGTATCCACAGATGGATATTCTGTAACAGGAGAGGCGGGAAGGGGTGGCGCCAGAGGGGGGGACCGGGGGCCTCCTCATCGGGGATGCTGTGCCCCCCTGTGGGGAAAAATTTTGTATCCCGTCGGAGAAAATTTTTGTACGAGTATTCAACTGTAGTTGATAAATAATAATCTGGCGAAAATTTGAGACCAATTTCATTACACTCGGGCAAATCGGCCCTCCCCATCGGGCAAACTCTCGCGCCATTCCTGTTCTGTAATATCTCACTGTGAAAATTAAACAAAACATCGAGAGAATAATTCACTAACGTCATTGGATCACTGTGTAACCGTATTAAAAACTGTAAATGCTACGATAACATGAAACCGAAAGTGTAAAGTCCCCTTTGTTGTTTATGATCAAAGAAAGCAATATTTTCTTATATTAACTTTAACACTGGCAAAAGCCCGCGCGCGAAACAGTAATTTGGCTTGAATTTATTTCTATAAGAATAAAAAGTATAGTTAGAAATTACGTTACAAAAATATTTTTAAACCTTAATAACATTTCATCGCAATGGAATTCATAGCATTAAAAAGATCATTTTCTGGTCTTTAAAATGGCATAAAAATAATTGTTGTCTAATAAATATTTCAGAAGTTATTGGCAAAAAACGTCTAAGCATTAGGCTTAAAAGCAGCTAATTTTCGTTATTTAATTAAATATCTTAAGAACTAATTAACTCTGAAAGTTGAAAATAGCACATTTGACCTAGAAATATGCTCTAGAATGTCGTGTGTAAATTTCATGTCGCTACCGTTCACCGTTTAGGAGTTCTTGTGACCGACAGACAGACAAATACATGTAATTAATGCCTTATTTGATAGATATTTATAAAGATAAGCAAAATTTTCAGATATAAATGTAAATTAATTCAAAGTCTAAACGTTGCCTACCAACGGAGTAGCTATAAATTTGCGTTATTTCAAAATCGTCTGCAAGTTAGTAAAGCTATTAAAATTAAAAAAAATAATAAAAATTGAAGAAAAATGTCACAGAAATGAAATTGGTATCATTGAAAAGGTAAAATTTTGAACTTTAAGACGGTATAAAAATAATGTTTATCGGACAATTGGTTCCGAAGTAACAGCGGAAAAAAGGATCACGTGATAGTTGATTTAAAATTAATTTATTCCACGTTTTCGCATTCCTGTTTAATCACGTGACAGTTGATTGAAAAATAAAATAAACTTCATCGCGAATCAACGGGCTTTCTTTGTTAATTATTTAATTTTAATCTGTAGACAAAAATAATTAATTTAACGTGATTTCATCTACCCTATGTCCGTTCCTGGGTTTCAAGCTACAACTCTGCCAATTTTCATCCGCATCGGCTTGGTAGTTTTGCCGTGAAAGCTTAACAAACCGACAGACACACTTTTACATTTATTATATTATTAAGGATAATTTGAAAAACCAATGGACCGATTTCGACAATTTTTATTTTATATCAAAGCTTATGACCCCTAGGTATGTCATCAAAGATCGCCTATCCCTCAGCCTCCAATTCCAAGAGAAATCGGAAAAAGATTCCTTCACTGTACATTCTCTATGGGAAAAGCTCTTGAGAGAGCCCCCCCCCCCCACAACCACTGGATCGATTTCGCCAATTTTTATTTTATATGAAAGCTCACGTCCTATAAAATACAGCGTCAACTATTGACGATGTATACGAGCCCTATATACATCGTCAATAGTTGCCACCCCTTCTTCATTTTCGAGAAAAATCGCAGAAACGCTACTTCATTATACATTCTCTAGGGGGGAAACCTTGACCGAGTTCCTCAACAACTAGACCGATTTTGCCAATTCATGTCACTTTGCAAGCATAGCTAACCAATCAGATTGCTCCATGTTTATTGTGTAAGTTTAAAATAGAATTTTTGATCAGTATGAGCCACCATCTGAAAATTCACAAACTCATCTTTTTTAATGATATCAATTAAGTTGCTATATCGTTCTTTTCTCTAATTTTAATAAAATTTGTAAAAATATTTTTTGGCATTATTTACAACGATACTTTTCATTGTTGCAATCTGACTCAAACCGTTTCCAGAGTTTACACAAATAATATTTAATTACGTGTTTCGCTTCTATCATTGAAAGCTACGGTAATGTCCTAATGGATTTTACTTTCTTTTTTGTTTCATCATTTTTTCTGTAAAATCTGTAAACGAATTTCTCTACGGTAATAACTGTATTTAGAAACATATTTAGCAAGCTCAGTGATTATGGTTGCTGTGTTTTAATTCTTTCTGTCAGCATGTTTTGATCCAGCTAGCATGCTGCAAGACATAAAATATGTTGAGCCATTTTCATACTGAAATCAAATGCGTATTTTGCATAAGGAATAAGAAAAGTGCTGACGACCTGAAATTAGGTGTTAGATGACACTACTAGAAGAACAAAGGTTAAGTGTTTATCACAATTTGAAGTTTTAAAATTACTTTTTTAAGGGAACCATGAATATCAAATTATGCATATGAGATTCAGTTGAATTTATATTACTGACGAATAAGCTAGTCGACACCAAAACCTATCTACAATGGCCATCCAGGTTCCAAGGAAAATTGGCCTCTCTAAAAGGGTATTATGCTTGGGAGTGGAAGTACAAAATACTTATTTAAGTAAATCCTAATTAGTCATTTCTGATAAAGCTAATTTTAAAAATTTTCCAAAGCAAAAAAAGTACTCTATCCAAAAATTTCTCTTAATTTTTTTAGAAAAAGGATAAAATTTGTTTCTGCTTGGGTCTTTCAAAGGCAACTTTTTCAATTTTTTTAAATTGTAAAAATATATCCCTAATTGTTTCCCAGGTAGTTGTTGAGGAAATGCAATCATATTGTCAATTTTTCCTAAAGTCATTGAGCAGAAAATTTCATTCGCTGCAGATTTGTTAACAGTGTTCGAATCGGCACCTGAAAGGCACAAATGAACTCTTTATGTCCAAACCCGGTAGAGTCCAAAATTCACTTTTCTCTTCACATTGGGAAAGGAATGATTAATTTCTATCTGATTTCTGGTGTTGTTTTTGAGTTAGTTTAGTCGAGTTTATTTTGAATATACTTTAGTATTCCCTAATAATAACACCAACAAGTGATTGAAACAGTCAATGCAAGTAACAAAACATACAAATTTTCACCCGTCTTGTGGATTTCTTAGCCGACTGATCGAAAACAGGCGGCAAAATGTGACATTTGATTCACTTGTTGGTTATTCTGTCAAATGTGGTGCGTTGTCATAACCCTTAATCAGTCCTCAAATTGCTTATCTTGACCGTTTATTACATAACTTGAACATGGGATTAAAATTATTAGATTCCTTGATACCCTGATCTCAACATTTCCTGAAATCACAAAGATTTTTGCTGACGAAAGCATTAATTTCTTTGCAGATGGGGGGGGCAACTGACCCCCGCCCCTGCTTTTCTCCTGTTTTCAAATAATTAGAAGCCCTCAACCATCTATAGAGATACTATTCTTGTTTTCCCTTATAAGGCAATCAAACTACCCATCACACATGGGATGACTAAATGAGACAGGGAAGTAAAACGATAATTCAAGTGATCAGAACAAAGGTTCTATTTGATATTTATGGTTTTCTTTACAAAGTATTTCAAACTGTGATGGACATTTAAGATGAGTTACTATAAAACTCTTACATGTGTTCTGTTCATTGTGTACATGGCTGTTTCTAATAGCTTCAAGTGATATGACACAGGTGTCAGCATCATTTAATATGTAATTGCACATGGTCAGTGACAACTTCACTTTTTATTTCTTGTGCAAATTATGAAACTTATTCTAACATTATTAAAATGGTGTGGCATATTTTACAAACAGCAGCAGGCTAGCTGGATTAAAACATGCCGATAAAAAGAATTTAAAAAGTGTTAATCATAATCATTCAGCTTACCAGATATATTTCCTGATATACTTAACATCTTATAGGGCATTATTCAGATTAAAAATAAAAGGATTTGATATTAAGTCATTACGATATTACCAAAGAATATGAAAAATAACCAGAATCACCATTCCTTAACTTTAAACAATAGAAGAGAAACATGCAATTAAATATTTGTATTAACAATAAACAATTTGAGTTTCATTACAACAATGAAGAGTATTGCTGCAAAATATACTTAAAATATTTCTAAAAATTTATTAAAATTAAGAGAAAAAATTGTATGGCACTAAATTGGTTATCATTGAAAAGATAACTTTTTAAATTTTAAGGTGGTGTAGAAATGTTTGTGCAATAATATTTTTAGAAGTTATCTCAGAAAACCTTAAAATTTCTCTTTATTTTTAATGAATTAAAATTAAAAAAAAATCACTCTGAGCTTCTCATTTTCACATTCCTAAGTATGCTTATGCCGAATTGGTAGATATACACCCTGTACGAGCTGATGATCTGTATTTTAATGTACCAAACGACTTTGAAATGAGTAATACTTTCATAATACAACAAATATGTTTATTTTTACAAACGTTTATCACAATTTACACATTTTTTCAAAAAATAGGAGATTTATTACACATGTACATCATTAGTTTTTATACAAATGGCTTGTATGAAAATAACATTGCATTAGATAAACCAGACAAATTCAAATTAGACTTAATTTATAAACAGGATAAAAAAACACGAAAAAAAAATCAGTGTGCAAAAGAGGCCTTTAAAATCATTATGTAAATAAAATCATTCTTTCCAGTAAAAAAGTAAACATTTTGATAAAAACAGTGAACCTAGATTTTCATTCAAATATGGATAACTTAAAATGAAGGTTTTGAATTACCATTCTGAGCATTTAAATAATCAATGTGAGGTGGTTTCTAATTTTAAAAAATAATAAAATAGAAATGTCAAAATAAAAATCACAGATATTTGATGTATCTACAAGTAGATTCCAGTAATATATATATGCATGTTTCTTCTAATTTACAATAAAGCAAAATATACTTTGAAATAGTGCACATTCAATAGAAATTTTTCAAAAAGCAAACACTAGATAATATAGACAAACACTCACATTCATTTTAAATAAAACAGTACTTTCTCTCATTCCTTATGATTATTTTCATAACTCAAGACAGCAAATCTGGTTGATAGGTTAAGATTTCAGGCTTACAGTTCAAATTAAATAACTCAATCTGGAATTTTCTAAAGGGATGTAAATGATTACAACAATTTAATTTAACTTTAAAAATAAAAACAACCCCAAATTGAAAGTTTGGAAATAAGCATCCAAAACATTTCAAGAATTAAAAATTATAAACTGCAGTGAAGAGAAAATTTTTTATTTGCATAATTCATTATGTTATATATTGTGATTAGAGATAACTTTTAATGTGGATCAATATAAGAAACAGTCAATTTTTTAATTTGTAATGGAAACAAAACCAAAACTATAATCTTAATGTTATGAACTTCAGTAAAATAAAACAAAGCAAGCAAAGAAATAAAAACATGTCAGCGCTTTTCACAAAAAGCATACCAAAAGAATTATAAAATCTTATAATTCCATTAAAAAAATGTTAACTAATTTTAATGACTTTTATAAAACTTACAATAAATCTCTTCAAATTTATACTTCTGATGTGAACACACCATAGAAATTTTTTATAGTTAAGAAATATAAAAATTAAGTTAATCAGCATCAATATTGTTTCAGTCACAGACATGAACAAAAGTTACAGCAAGAATGTCAGGTCGAGTATTAGAAGTAATATTCCAAAATGGCATTAGACATTTTATGCTTTTAACACCAAATGCTTATTCCTTACGAAATAACTCTGCAAAGAATACATTTTTTCCTCAATAAAAACAGAAATTAATTGTACACAAATACATTTCAAGAAAATTCTTAGCAGGCAAATGCTACGCATGTAATCAAAAGGTGCACTATGCTTAACATAACAAAGCAACATACTTATTTCAGGTACTGTAAATCCTCTATAACTAACTAATATGGTCCCTGAGGTAATCTATTCCAGGGTATAAAAATAAAAAAGGTTGCGGCACTGTTATGCTAGTAAAAACAGATTTAATAATACAAATTTCTTCTTCCTCATGGCAGAATAAACACATGGCAAGAAATGATTTTATAAGATTAAAAATTGCATTAAACTTAAAATCTTACCTTCTAAATGTAATTTTTTAAACAAATGAATATAGTATAAAATAATCAAAAGGATCAAACTTTTATTACATAAAAAATGACTTTAATTATTGAGCAAGAAAGAAAATCAAATAAAAAAATTACAATGTATAGTATCTCTCACTAAAGCTTATCTACAACCAAAAAGGCACTCCATCCCAATCCTTCAAATAAAATAATTTTAAAATTCTATGCATACAGTTTTGAAGTTTATGGAAATTGGTTCTTATAAATGTGATTCTTTTAAGACCTACTTACAATTCATGTAATTAGTTTAATGGAGACAAAAAGGGACAACTTTTAAACAGTAAACTGTAATTTAGATAGAAGCGTCTAGATTTGAAATATTGGCAATAAAAACTGCAATATGTAATGTTTGAATTTTAGTAAAGACATGCAACCTTCATTAAAATAAGACCATATCTAGATTTTTAAAAAAGTGCACTGAATTTTATTGAAAATATGCAATTTTGTAAAAGCAAAACTACAAATTGCTGTATGATTCATATGCATTTATAAAAACTCCTATTTGGCACCAACTAAAAGTAAAAATGACATTTTGATTTTTAAGGCACACTATTTCATGAACTTGAAAACATTCCTCTCTTAAAATTGTTTTCCCGATTGCACCTTGAAATGAGAGAGGAATTTATCAACATTTAACTATTAGGAATGTGAATGATTATTTATATTAATCTGGGAGAGCAACCGTTAACAATGCATCTTCATCAGATATTTCCAAAACTGCGGTAGCACCATCATTAAAGGCAAATGACAAACCACCATCAATGACCAGGCAAGCATCGAACATTCTAGATTTTATTTCAATTCTATAAACAGAAACATCATTACATTAATTACTAAAACATAAAATGCAATTACAAACATTACAGATTATAAACATATAACACTATAGCTGTTTTTATTACTGAAATCAAATTACAGAATAACAACTACATTGATGAAAAACAAATCATTAATTATAATTACTTGGTATGTTACATTAAATAATGTTATCTTTAAAATAAAGTGTATGATCCTACTGCTAACTCTACATCATTGAAGTCACGATGTAAAGATCTTCAAAACAGCAAGTCCTTATGCATTTTTTTAGAAGAGATACTATAAATCTACAAAATGCTCAGTAATGGCTCACAATCTTTAGAAACAAATTCGAAACTGTAAGATGTAGAATATTCAGGAAAACCTTTGTTTGCAGATCACCGGTGCACAAACTATTTTCATTTCCGACCCCTTTACTTTGTGTAAAATTTTTTCGCCACCAAGTTTTTCGAAGAAAAGCCTTATATTTTTTATTGTCAAATAAATTTCTTTGAATTTGGTGACCTATAAAATTTTCTTGTGACCCTCAAAGGGGTTGCAACCCATGATCTGTACACCACTGATGTAGATAATGCTTTAAAAGAGATTAAATGCAGTTAATAATAATCTATATTTGAGAAGAAAATCCTTTGGAGTAGAAAGAGTAAACAGAAGCCAGCACATAAAATGAAACCCCCACCCCCATTAACAGCCATAGGCTAAGCTAAATGTTTTTCAGAATATGGTAGTTTTTTTTCCCCTTCTTTGTCATATTTAACTTTAAAAAGTAACAAATATGCACTAAAGCTTTGTCTCTGGCACCTCCTAAGGTTTGCACCCAGGGCACCTATACCCTTTCTCATACTGGGACTTTGCCACTGACACACCTGTGGAGGCAGTAAATACATCCAAAGGAACAATTTTATGATGATTTAAAAGAACTAATCTATACTGATATATGATCACAGGTATGCTATCTCATCATTTAATAAATAGATAAAACTTGATTGCTTAATTTTAGTCTCACCGATTGTTGGGCACAGTGAAAATTACACACACTTTAAAAAAATTGTAACAAATACAGAAAAACTGATGCTGCATATTCATTTACAGCATAAAACATGATGCAGAAAGTACGAGCAATATTTTTTAATCAACACAAGGCATCATTATCCACCATGCAATCTAATGAACATAAATATCAGAGACCGAAATTTTGAAAACTTTTGATCTTTAATAAAATGTCTGTCAAAAAATCACAACCAACACTGATTAATAGATATGGAAATGTATTTTATTAAGATAAAGCCAGAGTTCAAGTTTCTTTACCATTTAAAGATGATGGGTTTTAGAATAAGATAGTGTAGGTCAATCACTTGTTATATTACGTCATTTGTTTCAACACATATTCACTTGACCTAATTGGCAAAACCATTCTGAAAAACAAATCTTTCCAATCTTTTTTATTGAGGAATATCAAAGTAGAGTTTAAAAAACATTACAATGCCATTTTTTAAAGGCATGTTTATTTTTCAAAGTATTTCCTTATTCATTCAACTGTAAAATGTTTTTTTTAAGTTAAAAAAGTAACTTGACATTTGATATGCCAGTTATTTTAATAATGCCTAAAAGTTTATGAATTTACTATAAATGACAATTTTATGATAAAAGGAATTATAAATATATATATAAAAAACTATAAATGAGGGATGCTCCCCCAAAATATATTACCTTTCTGCAAAGCCACGAGGCTTACATTTGAATCCCATCCCTAGAAAAGATACAATTGACTATTTTATGATTTCAGAGTAATTAAACATTAAATTCTTTTTTTACAAACAGAATAGATAAATTTTATTTTATAACAATCCAAAACTCTGATCATTTCAAAGATGGGAATTAAAATTAAAATGTGCAATTAAACAAACTTAAATCAAGAAAAATTTACTTATAAAAAAAATCAGAAATTTATATATATTCTGAATTCTACTTATAAAAAGTAATGGATATAGCTTTATCTATTTATTCACTTTACAATGAATTATTTTTTAAATTTATAGGAAAAGTAAAATTTTACTTATTCATTGATTTTTAAAATGGCTATAAATTACAATACATATAAAGTTAAACTTTTCATCTCTCTGCTTAACTACGATATAATGTACTTATGATAATTCACAAAATGTATGCAAAATGTATAATGTATATTAAGATTACACCATTGATAATTAAACCAAAACTTTTGACAATTCTCTCTTCATGATAATAATTTTTTAGTATCTTTGGCAGCATGTGAAATACTTACATGCTGAACTGATAGACAGATATCATTAGTTAATTATTAAGATGAAACAGAATTTGGTAACATACCAAACATAATGGGATCTCTCAAGGTATAGGCCATCAATAGTTTGGTGGGATCAAATATAAGAGAATTGTTGAATTTGTTAGTGATTTGTGAAATCAAGGTTTTATTTGAAACAGGAATATCAATCTTTGTTTCTTCTGAAGCTGAAAAAGAAAATTAAAAAAATTAAGACGACAGATAATTTTAACAAATCTTCTGGTTTGCCAGACAGAGCTCCAATAACAAATAACAATATTTGAGCTTCACCAGTTGCTTTTAAATATTCAATTTTGTAACTATATATATTAAACCTTAATACAGGCAACTTCCACATCATGAAATTTTAAATAAAAATCAAATGGACCAGATAATTAGAGGTCAAATTATATTCACTGTCATACTGCAATAACTTTCTTACCTAATTTTACCACATGTGTTACTCTTCAAAACACAGATCAATAATATCAACTACATAAAAAATGAAACTAATTTATCTTAACTTATTAATACTAATTATTAATTTTATTATTAATTAGTTTTAGAAATCTAAAATATTTTTTTTAAGGCTAACCATACTTCTCCTGCAATAACTTCGAGAAAATCCTTATAAAACTAGCTTTTGAAATGCTTTTAATGAACTAAGTTAGTATTGAGTGGACAGCCAGATGAAACAAACTTAAATGCAAGTAGGGATTTATTGCTCTTTCTCATTTTCCTTTTTTTAAAATTAATCATTACAGATCCTGTTTAAAAAAAATCATCTACTGAAGGTAATAAAATATGCTCAACAATTGTTAATGAGAAAGTAAGAAAATTTTAAATGATACAATGTACTTTATGCCAGACATAGTTTACCAAACTATGAGCTTAATTTTTCATCCTGAATTAAGTATATGATACTTCATTTAGTTTTTCAACATAAAAGACTCATCAATTTCAGAGAAAATCTTTAAGACATACCAACTGAATTTATAAGGTAACAAAATCAAATGCTATCTTTAAAAATACCAAATAAAAACACTATTTTGAGTAATTTAAAAAATGTTAATAAACACATAAGGCATAAAAGTAGCCTTCTTACAATGCAGTATAGTTTGTCTTAGCTGGAAACAATAAGGCATTGCTGTTTTTGCCCACAGGGTTCTGTCATATTATTAAATATATATATTACACAAACATCTATTTAAATTTTGTGATGCCACCTGAGAAATTGCACTAAGTTTATAGCAAACATTTTTAAAAAAAATCCAATAGCCATCAATAAGTAAACAAAAAATAGGTCTGAATTAAGATGGGATTTTTAAAATTAAAAATTGCAAGTATATTATCATTTGGAAATAGTGATCCTCCCCTAAAGTAAGCAACACAACAATGTCTGTTTGCTTATAAAAATGTCTGTGGAGATTTGAAAAATCATGGTACAATTTCATTTTCAAACAGTTTTTAAAACTCACAATATAAAGTTTGATTACACCTCAAGTTACAACAGATTAATATTGTTGGATGAATCATATGTAATGCACAATTCTTCAGTGATCCCCCTACAAAATTAGCTTGCACTTTATTGCATTAAATTTTTTATCCTTTTCCTTTTTTCTAAAATATTAGTACACCTATTTTGATACTTCTGAGACAAATTGATGGAATTCCTGGATACATTTCTTGTAGAACAGATATCTAAAGGCCGAATTTAAATTTAGTTTTTTTTTTCTCTCTTTTTTAGGTACTTGAGAAATTTTGATGCACAACATTCTGAGTAAAAAATTAGTAAAATGGATAATGATCAAATGTTTAACTAAGTCAAAGGTTCTATTACTTTAATGGGCAGAATGGAAAAAGAGCAAATTTCTACAAAACAATATTACAGGAAATAGAAATGAAAAGTACTATAGATATACTTAATCTTTGTCAGCATTAGAGCTGCAATGATATTTATGACCATTTCAGAAATATCTCCACATGGAAGAATAACAATGCATAAATATATATATAAAAAAGACTACTTGATTTTAAATAACCAGGCATATAAAATTACCAAATATAAAACTAAACCAATTTTCTTATGCAAGAATAAATCAAGTATCAAGTTTAATATAGTCTGTTCAAATGCAAAACAAATAAAATTCAAAAATATCAAGTAAAGAAAAGTAGCTTCTTTATTACGTTATTTACCAAGAATTTCATATGCATACAGAATTTTTGTAACATATAGTTCTTAATAATAATAAACACTATTCCTTACTTATCTTTAACAGATGCTTCACACATTGTTCTGTTACTTTGTTGATATTAAATGACCAAGAAGTTGACCCTGTTCCAGTACAAACAGTTAGACCAGAGCTTTTCAGTTTTTCTTTAGGAGCTGAATTAATGGATAATTCATAATATGAAACCCTGCAACAAAATAGATTCAACAGATTTTTATACTAAACAGTTCTTATATATGTAAGTGTTTCACTGACAGCCAAACTCTTTCCTCACTCAATAAAACAAATTTCTACAATCTGAAAGGATCTTTATCTTGAAAATAACGGGATGGGAAATTTTGCTTTCATTGATTTAGATTTGACTTTAATCATGCCCAGAAATTTTATAAATACACAATATCATATTTTGTCGTAATGATGAAATAAATTTAGAGGCAAAACAAAAATAAATTTTTCCAAAATAATAAAGAGAATTAGAATACAATTTAAAAATACTACCTGCGAGGAGTGCTGCAATAAAAATATTTTCAAGCTATTTAAATGATAATTGACTATTTCACAATCACTATGCTATCAAACAATAGTTTTTGAATATTAAAGAGAATTAGTGATATTGTCTTTTCACAGAATAAAATAATCTAAGTTTAAAATTACAGGAAAGCTTTTGTTCATTAAGTTGTGGAACATGATTCAGAGCTTAGATTAATGTGAGTACCAAGTACGAGTTTATAACATCTGCACTAATGTAAGTTACAGAACAAGTAACAGAAACCAAGAGAATATTGTATGAAATTAATATAGCATTAATTATATAACTTGTTAATGTAATTAACTTGTTCTCCAGATACCATAGACAAATATGTACATAAAAATTAATTCAATTCCTACTTAAAACACCTAATACAAGTAAGCATATTTTCTAAAAAAAGTATTAAATATGGAATTAAGGATAAATATATGTTACTGGCACTATATGAAAATTAGATATTGTAAAGAATATCTACCATTTTAGGTCAAAGTATGAATTAATTTATTATTTAACTTTACCTAGGCATTGTATATAATAGTTATAAAGAATGACAAATGCTATTTATGCAAAGCTTTAAAAGAGAGTCATGAAAAGGCTTTTATTGAGAAGATGTGCATTCCATAAAAAATCAAATTAATATATTTTTTTATTACAGGGAGGGAATAAAAAGAGTGAAATGCAAATAGGAGATTCTTCATATGAGGCAAGTGCAGGCATTATGACATTAGAAACATCTGCAATACAAGTATTTCATGCTTCATTGGTTTGTCTTTTGGCATAGAATGCCTCGGTAATGTATAAAATATTACTCGTTTCATACTTTGACATAAATGCCAGTCCTGCTTTCTATACATCAACGGTAACATATATAAGGCTAAAGATAGGTGAAATAAATTGTTGGCATAGTCATGACCCAATTTTATTGCTAGCAAAATATTAACTGGCTATAAGGTCATGTAAGACTGTTATAATGCAGAGAAGAAAAACAAATATGTATTTTTTTGTTAGGAAGTATTAATTGTTTCAAGCATAGTGTGAAATACAGCCCAAGTAGAAATGTCAACAATATATTATAAAAGAAGTTCACTGTTTGGTACTTCTCTGAAACATACAACTGCAATATTTATTGCAGAATATGAATGCTTTTCTCTCAACAAAAAAGTACCAAATAAAACAAAACACAGATATAGTGACCTGAACTACAAATATTTGCTATACGTACCTAGATGATAAGCACTCTCCAATAAAGACTTCATTTAAAGCTCTTACAGGTAACTCATGCATACATTTAGGTTTAGTGCATTTATCCAGTTTAGGAACTTTTGGCGACTTCTGATGGCCTTCAACACAATCAAGAAACCGATATTCAGGATATTGCAACTGCTGATCATGCAATTCAATGGGTGGGTCAAAGGCATTTTCACCACTCAAGGAGATTTTTATCCTTTGACGATGCATCCATCTATGAGAGGAATAATTTTGTTATTATTTAAATAAAACAATTTAGTTTTATATTTATTCAAATTTCAATATACTGAAATTAAACAAACACCATTTCAACACAAAAATGACAGGATATTTCTGACCATTAGGGTTTACTTATTATTCTTATTTGATGGATGTTTTCAAATTAAGTTTGAACACAGTAAAGCAACGGCATGCTCGGGCAGCTGATTTCGGATATCTGAAAAGTCTGGATAGTTGAGTGTGGAGGAAAAATGGGAAGGGGATGGGTGTAGCCTTTTTTTTTGAGATTTTCACATCAAATAATTTATTTGTCATTTTGAACGTGAATCAAATATAATTTTAAGAATATACTGTATCTTCCATACATGTATTTACAAAACATTTGAAGATTTCAATTTAACATTGATGATGGAAAAAGTATAATCTGTGGCAATTTTTACGTAATTATATAGATTGTAAAAATATAAACATATAAAATAGCGTAAACTGAAAAATATTCTACTCAGCAAGCATAAAAAAACTCTATTAAGTGATCATAAACAAATCCCAGATTGAATATCAAACTAATTATCTTTTAAAAATCATAGGGAATGCTAATACATTCACTTCAATTCTCCGCAATGATATTATGTAATCGAATCACATCTGCCGGTATTCGAGAGTAAATAAATAAAGGAAAGAAAGAGACTTTACCTATCTGGTAACCTCCATGAACTTTTTTTTATAACCGATTCTGACCCTTTACCTTTTTTTTGGGTTCCGATTTCATTTTCGCAAAAGGTGAGACATATTATTTTTATTTGCTTCTCAGTTTTGCTTTTGATTATAAAACAAATCAGTGTATGTCAGTACTGTATATTGCTTTTTTCCGCCCCCTCCGTGCATAGGACGTTGCATTCAGAAATAAATTGTCGTGTAATGGAATGGTCTGGTGACGGATGTAAGTTTTAGGAAAACTCGTTTTCTAATTTTTCCGTTGTTAGCTTTCGGATACTTGTGCGGATATTGAAATTTACTGTACTCAGAAACAAAGAATAACATACGAAAACAAGAAAATATACATTCTAATTCATATGGGAGGGCACAAGTTTAGGAGAGGAAAGTTATAAATTTTCTAGGATTATGCAAGATATTCAACACAAAATTTAAACTATTACAATGTATTCTATAAATAATGTCTTGTATATCTGCAGTTCTAAAACATAAAAATAATTTCTTAAAATGTGACAACACATTAAACTAGAATGAACAGTTTAATAGTTATTGAGTAGTTTTCCAATTTATATCATAAAATGATAAATGTCAGAATAACATAGATTTTAAAGCAAGGTCTTTTTCTCATGTTAAAAGAAAATGGCAAAGAATTTTTTTTTTTTTTCCACTTAGAAGAGTATTTAGTTTGGTAATGAGGACTATTTTGTGATAGACATCTTAATTTTGAGCCATAGCCAAATACACCGAACTGGCACCTCCCTCTCCCAAATTTCTGAGCATCAGTCAGAGAACATTCGACTCCTACAAGATTTAATGCAGGTCACAAAGATGAAACATCATTAGGTTTCAAACCTGCCTCGAAACTGAGACTTTACCATTAGGCCACGCCAAAGAAGGTATTTAAAAAATGTTCCAAAAAAAAGTGGTTTGTACTGGAGAATTCTATTCATAAAAAAACCCCCAATGACTGGATGAGAGGAAATAGATTAGGTTATTTCATATTTTATCTGATAAACAAACGTGACCCATATCAGAAGAATATAGAGTAGTAAGACCAATTTTGTAAGCATACCATACAGTTAATCAAGTCAAATAGATAATATGACAGAATTTCTCCCAATTTACAGGAGTGAAGGAAATTTGAGCTAGTACTTCTTTCTTGATATTAGCATTAATTCTCTTTGGTTCCAAGTTCACATGATTGACAGTGTATCTTAGTAACAATAATGTTTGTCTTGTTAATTTCACGGAATTTCATCTAAAAGGAATTGAGTGGCACAGAATCCAAGTAGAAATGTGACAAATTTTTAATGAACTTTAAAGAAAATCAAATAAAATATTCATATATGGAAGGAATATACATATTACTAAAAAAGCAGGTATGTAGAAATAGAATTTATTATTAAGGCAGGGAGGTGTAATACTTCTAAGCATAGTAAAATGGAATATTAACTTTAAAGATGTAAAATTCACAGATTAAAATGGCAATTACACAATGACAATGAGGAGAAAAAATTAATCAAGTGAAAAACTTTGCAATTTAAAGGCAAATTAGGCAATTTGAAATAGCGAACAATTTTGAAATTTAAATGAAAACTGAACATTGAAAATAATTAAAATGCAAAGCAATAATGATTCTCACCAAATCATACCCAGGTTTTCTTTGTTGTAGACATTTCACTTTTTTTTAAAAAGATAAACAAAGTTCTTACTGTAAAATAAATCTATGTTCATGCATTATCATACAGCACTTGGAATTTCCAGCTTTTAGCCTATTTACTGCTTCTGAAAATTTTCTGTATAGAAGGATGGAAGGATAAATGTCCCAAAGACCTGTAATAGTATAAATGAAAATATTGGTGAGCAATCAAGTTATAATATTAAAAAAAATCGAATAAATTTTATTCAAACTTTAAATGGAAAAATGACTAAGTTCAGGAATATAACTTTAGTGAAAATAGCATAAAAATATTGCTCAGTAGGATCATATTAATTCAATGAGAGGTTTATCTTTACTTTTTATTTTGCTAGCTGCCATTAAATATGTTCCATCTCCGCCAGTTGTAAATATCACATCTGCCCAATCAATATTGGAATCCGAGTATTCAAATCGGTTAACAACTTTGGTTTCAATGCCATGGTCTCTAGAACCAATCAAACCAAATTGAAAAGACTTATTTCTTCAAAAACTATGCAAATTTCAAAAACTTTTTGAAAATGTAAAGTATATACTCACTGTAATGTTTTGACTACCAATTCCCTATTCTTCATGTGAATTTGATGATGTTGTAAGAGATTATTATAATCAGATCCACGGTCTTCAAGCTGAAAATGAAACTAATATTGAAATAAATTATATCAAATATCATTTAACACATAGCAACGATAATAAAAATGTGGGCACATTATTTGGTTAGCAAAAAAAAAAAAAAAAAAACCCATTATATTCAGTATCATTTTTTTAAACAAAGCAGTTTGTCTTAGGAGTAATTTAAATCAATTAAAAAATTAATCATAATTAAACAATTTTTTTTAAAGCAAAGATAAGCAATATTATAGAGTACTAAGAAAAAATTATTTACATTTTTAATAAGTTCGTCCTCTGATAGGTCGGAATGTGTTCTTTTCTCAAATTCATATCGAGAAAATTTAGTTAAAATGAGAGCTTTTTTAGGAGTAAATGGCGTCTCATTTAACAGTGTACTGTTTTGTGAAGTGCTTGCTTCAGCCATAAAATGCCGAAAAAAGCGACTTAACACAGGATTAGGAGCGGCCAGGTTATGCTTTTGCCATATGTTTTCGCGACAGAAACCGCCAATATTTCTTGCACACAATGTTACGGTTTTCAAACAGATCTTCATTTCCGTTGCATGATTTCTAAATAATCGCAAACAAGAACCTCTTCGCAACAGCTTATTGACAAAATAAAATCATTGCGCCATGTGTTCATTTTGAGTTGAATTGTTTTTGAATTGAATTATAGATAACAATTATTTGTTTTTAATATTAGGTCTATATCTGAGCTTAACTTTTAAATAAGTGTAAAAATATTTATAAATATTTATTCAAAGTGCACTTAATGTTAGTTTTTGAAATATTTTTGAAATATTTTTAGGCGGCAGACTAATGTGGCTTATTTCCAGGCCTCTCCTCCATGCTGTCTGACAGACAGTTAACCGTGTACAAATTTAAAGAGCCGTCACAGCCGTCTCCTGTTTATGCCAACTAGCAACATATGTGTTTTGGAGTTCTCAGTGTTGCTTCTTCTTTATTTCATTAAACAAATATTGTGGTAGTTTTAACATTAAATATTAGATGTTACCTGTACATTCAAAAGATAGGGAATACAAAAGTGGAAGGAGAAATCGGCTAAAAGAAAAGGCCCAGTCATGGTTTCGGTAAGCGTACTGGAATGAAATATGTGAAAGATATTGAAATAAAACTGTTTCTGTTGATTTAATTAGATGACATGTTGAGACATCCGAATTTACATAATTTAAAAGCAATTTAGTATATCCTTTTAGTTACATTTCGGCGCATAAACACTTCTTGATGTATTTACACTTACCAGTATGTTACTGTAAATTAAACATCTTGGTATACGGTTAATTATTTCAGCTTCAATATTCTATGATTACTTCTAATATTTTGCTTTTTGTTGCGTAGTTATTTCATTTCAACGGGAATGCAACATTTGTATTTTGTTGATGCATGATTTTCAAAACCATGTAATTATAGTTCATTGATCTTTACCAGAAATTTTTTTGCCAAGTTCTGTAGATTTTTAAAGTTTGCTTTTTTGGATGAAAGTTTCTCTAAATATGTTAGCAACTGGTATGGAATTCAATAAAGTTATTTTGTATAACAAAGTTGTATTGTAAAAACTGTTATTTAAATATGAAGTAGCAGAAACAAGAACATATATTTCTGTGGGTAAAGTTATGTTTTTTCATTCAAGAGTATGTAAATTAAGATCTTAATGTAGTGTTCTCACTCAAGCATTTCAAATAAATTCTTATACAACATTGCTTATTTTCATATTGCTGAAATGTGAAACTATTTCCAGCATATAAAATATTAACATAGGAAAGTTTTATTTATTTAATTCATGACAACATTTAATGATATAAAAAATATTAAATAAAACCATCTACATTTTGAAGAAAATCATTCTTTTTATAATTATAAATGCTAAAATAAAAAATGGAATGGAGGTAAATAAAAGTATTTTGCTTTAGAGTTTCCACCTTTTACTGTTTCACTGAGAACAAGCTGCTCTGTGTAAAAAGTTTTCATTTAAAAATCCGTACCAGACATGTTTGATTAGTATTTTTTAATTTTAGTTAATGTGATTTAAAAAAAAATAATTGAAAGATTTTTGCTGTGAAAATTTGACAATTTGATTTTCTTTTTTTATTTACACTTAAATGGTTAGAATGTTGATTGTTGGAAACTACACCAGTGTAGAACCCCCCCCCCCTTTCCCCTAGAATTTTGTTAGACAAATTTTAATAATAATTCAAATAATAATAAATAAATGTATAGAAAAATTAGCTTTTTTTCCTGCTATGCACACAAGCTGCTTCATCAGAAAAAAACAAATCAATGAAATACAACAACAACAACAAAAAAAAAAAAAAAAATGGAAAAGCAAACTGATGAAAATAACTTTAAGTTATTTTTGCTGTTTCGGCTCTTCCATTTTTAGTTGTAATTTTTGATATGAAATAAAAGAAACATTTTGAGCTTGAACGTGAAGAGAAGCAAAGACATTTTAAGAAATTAAAAAATAACTCAGAAAGTATAAATTTAATTTTTAACTCCTTGAGTTACCAGCAGTAAATATTTTATTCTTTTTGTTTTATTTAGTAAAATACAGCTTAATAAATTTCGAGTTTTGATTTTAATGATTTCACCTTCTCCTGGTTTATAATATTGTTTCAGTGCATTATTTGATTTATCAGAAATTTTTATTATTTGAAAGATTGTTATTTTTAACTAAAAGTATAATTAAAAAGGTTTGTCCTAGTAGATATTTTTCTTGAAGCCTTTGAGGATGGCCGCACACGTAACACTATGGGAATATGACAGTCGTCCTCAAAGGATTAATCTTCTCAAGCTCAAAAACAAAAGTTACACCTTTTGTCAAATCCTTGAGTTTCTTACTTTTTTAAAAAAAAATCAAAATTGAATTAGTTAGTGGAATAAGAGTAATTATGAGTCAAATTAACAGTGAAGGGGATATTCTTATGAACTAACTTTTAACAGCTTTGGTCTAAATTTTTAAGATCAAATGGAATTGTATGTTGAAAAAAATGGAGTAGTTGGTTTATAAGGGTTTGTTTAATACTTTTATTTAAATATCTTCCCCACAATTCCTTAAGTGTCATTGGTGTGATGTATTGTCTTTTTCTGCTTTCATTTGGCTTGGCTTATACTCTAATATTAAATTTTTAAATGTGCTTAAAAAAATTAGACATTTAAATACACCTTTATATTTTTTTCTTCCTATAATGCTTTATTCATTTTATTTTCAAGTATAAAAATTCTCTTTTTTTTTTTCCTTTCTTTCTCTCCATCTGTATTTTCAAATGTGGTGAATAGGGAGAACCAACTCACGTAAGTTTATTTCAGTTTTTTCCTGAATGGCTTCGTTAATAAATCTTAAGCATGAAGATTTTAAAGTTCTTATTAAACATTTGGATACAGTATTGTCATGTGGGACTTTTGTTACTTTTTTTTCTTATTTAAAAAAAATCTGCAATTATATCATTTAATTACATTCATTATATTCTAATAGCAGATTTGCAAGTTCTTTTATTTTATGTGAAAGTGGTATGCACTTAAGTAAATTTTCTTTTGCAATTTGTTCAGCAATTCCTCGTGATGTTAATTATTTTGTGTTTGGTGCCTTTGATATCTAGTAAAATAAGTATTTGCAAGTTATGTTAAAGCCTGAAATTTTAAAAAACATCAACGTAATGCTTTAAAATCTATTTATTCACCCTAAATGCAACAGTCCATTTTTGACATCTTCATTATAATATATTTAGAAAAATAGTAAGATATTTGAACTTGGAATTGGGCAATGATAGAAAAGATTTTAAAAAGCAACAACTTTCATTTAACTTCAGTTAACCTCAAAGTTTTACACTCGGTATTAAATTTTGAAATTTTCTGTATTAAAAAATATTAAATGAGGATGTTTTAACAATTGTTTAATCCTCTGCTAATTAACATCAGAGTGCTGGTTTCAAAATGTACTCTAAAATATGTTTATTTTCTCTCTTAGAAACAATTATCTTTTTATGAACAATTTATTTATAACAAGCTAAATAAAGAAACTATTTGTTACAAAGTAAGATGAGGAGGATGGATGTGAATATTAAATCATAATTATTAAAAAATCAGTTCAAAGAAAACCATTTGCAGGGGTTTTCAGGTGACCCTGAAAGAAGATACTGGAAGATTGCTAATTCTGAGTTTCCCTTTGATTAGAGATATGCTAATTAATTTTGTATCACCAGAAGCACTGATTATCCCTATTTTATGTGTCATTTTGGCATGCACTCTATTCCAATTTTTTGAACATTTCTGAGCTGAATCGAAGAATAGCTTGGTGCTCTTTCGACTTCACTATATATTTCACAGATTGCTGATAAGATATTCCATTATGAATTGGAACTATTGCAGTCAGTTCTTTTAGAAAGCTCTTTTCTTATATTGTAAAGGATTAAAGGGAGCAATTTACTAGGTGTTTTATCTCAAATGTTATGTATCCCCTTTAGAATGCTAGAGACTATAAATATTATAAGGATGGAATGTTTAGAAGACAATTCAATATTTCTAACCTTACAACAATTTAATTCTTTAATGCATATCATTATATATATAATTTCCCAGAAAAATAATTTTAAATATTTAAAAAATAATTTTTTTTTCTTCTTTAAAATTTGATTTTGAAAACTGAATTTGAACAAGTACTTGCATGGTTATCTTTTGAAATAATATATTATTAACAAAAAATTATTTAAGAGAATCCTGTTTTTGAAAGAAAACATTATGTAAAATGTCACTAATATCTGTCGTGTGTACAATCACCTAGATGTGCACTCGCATATCTATAGGAGTCCTCAAAATTAGAAAATATTTGCAGAAGAAATCTAAAATATACTTTATTATAATAACATATTTAAAAGATATTTTGATAAGATACATTATTAATGTACCTGTTTACATTTTATATAATTTATAACATACATTCACGTGATAAACAATTGTGATAAAATTTTTCTCTTGGTACAGCTGTAATATTGAAACTGTGTTGCAATTGATTTCTCTCAATGAGTGTTGTATTTCAAACTAAACAAAAAGCTTTATAAATCTTATTGGTTTTAGTATTTTTTCTTATCTCCTCATCATCTCCACTCTAATTTTGCTTATCTCACTTTATTATCTTCTATCCTTACCATATCTGTCTGATTTGTCTTGTTTGAGCAGGCTCTCGCTTAGTTGTGTGTAAATTATCCACATATCCACTGTGGTTTGATCAAGTTTATTTAATTGCTTATCTCAACACTTTTACTTATAAGCAAACTCTTTCCAGAACCTTTCTGTGCATAAATTTTTTTAATCTAGCCCTCTAGCTTTTCTTTTTTCACTTCTGTCTTTCATAGAGGATTATATGTGAAATCCTAGGTCTATGACAAATAAAATACCTTTTAAAAAATGATGGAACTATTGCGCCTGTACTCTACTTTGTCTATTCTTATATTGTAATCAACAGGATGCAATGGCATAACTATCAAGTGGCATGGCTGGCAAAGTGTCACGGTCTTAAGCTAGACATTCACAACAAGATTGTTCTATACAATTTGGACCAACGACCAGCTTGTTTTCCACCCATTCATGCCAATCCATTTAGGTGGGTCATTCATTAAGGCTCCAAAACACACTACTGGTTGCTATCATCCCACCTACTCTTTCTCCCATTTTCAAAACAAGACCGGATTTCTCCAGACTAATTCCCACCTACATTCCCCTTCCTCCTTGCCCTCCCCATATGTGATTTTCGCTTTTCAGAGAGACACTTCTCCTGCCTCAAAGGTTTATATTTCACTTTTATGGATGAATGGTATGGATGGAAACCCAACAATGTTGGATTTTCAAACTCTCCCTCTGTCTACGCCAATTATTATTGGTTTTTCACTTTGACGAAGGGGGTTTAGCATGCTGTGTTCCAAAAAATGTGGAATGGCCTAGTGGTGAATGTCCCACTTTAAGGGATCCTGACTTGTTAAAATTACATAGAAATACAGTCACTGCTACTGTATTACCTTTCAAAGATTGAAAATTGAGCCCCTCCCTAAAGCTTTCCAGGAACCCCATACATTTTAGTTATTCCTTTGACAGGATGGTACTTTTAACCATGTGTTGTTCATAAAAAGAAAATTGACTGGAACATAATTTCAATATTAATTGGTTATTCCTAGAGAAAATTTTAAATGTATTAACTTACATGAATCGAATATCTGACTATAGGCTACTAACCTCTGTTATCAAAATTTGCTACTTACATTTTTAGCAGTAATTTTTATCAAACTTTGCAGAAAATCTTAACTACTAATTGTGTAATTAGAAATCATTAACCAACAGAAGCTACCATATTGCATTTTTATGTATCAATTTCTAATAGCTATCGCTTTTAAAAATTTCGCTTGCACTATTTTTGTATTTATGTGCTTATTGAATCATTGCCTTATGTTAAAAATGTAATTGTTTCATCCTGGTTTATTTTCATTTAAACTTCAGAAGAGAAGTAATTGCATTTATTTATGGATTTTTTTCTGAACTTTAGGAGAAATTGATTTCATTTGCAGTTACTCATCTTTTTATTGTTTTTTAAAAATTTCCGTAATAAGCATATAAAAATAAAATATGTAATGGAAAATGCATATTTTTTTAAGAGTATATTTTGTAGCAAACATTTCTCTATTTTGTATTTAAATAGATAACATAAGCAAATTTGCATGACTATTTAAACATAATTAGTGTAACATTCAATGTACTGTCACTATTCTGGGAGCTGTGATGGCCTGTTGGTAAAGTCTTCGGTTTGTGACTGGAGGTTTGTGGGTTCGATACATATTCAATAGCAATAGAAGACCTGGTGCTTGTTAAATCTGTGAAGGGCCAAATATCCTCTTGTTGGTGCAAAATGGAAATTTGGAGGGGGATAAATTGACTGTGGTGTTATTTTCATCATCTGACCATGGTACAAAATTATGAAGTCCATTCCTAAATAGTCTTTATGCAGCCTGTAAATAGGACATTAATATAACTAAGCTAAATTAAGAAATAATTTTAATAGAAAATAATGATTCCCTAGAGATGCTCGTGTGTTTCTAATCACAACTGATGAAAAAGTTTATCACTGTTATGAATCTATTTATAACAGTGATAAACCAGGCGAATCCAGGATTCGGGGGGCTGAGGTCATAAAAAAATTGTATTGTAGTGATGAATGTCAAACCTCATGGCTCATGTAAACCAAAACACTTTAACTTTACAGACTTTCCTCACCTGACAATAAGAATCATAAAGAACATTACAATACTTTTGATAATTTAATAAACAATACAATGAAATAACTAGCCAAAAATATGTTTTTGACCATGCCAACACTACAAGCAGAATGACTACAAAAGTAGGAAAATTTTCGAGCCTGTCAAGCTAGAAAGCAATGTTGCCACGATTTTATTATTTTTTTAAAAATGAAAATTAAGAACAAACAGTTGTAGTCATTTTAAATAAAATCAAGAATTTTGGTTTAGCGCTGGGGGGGGGGGGGGGGGTTGCAGCCCGATAGCCCCCCGGATTCGTTACTGATTTATAATACAGTAAAAAAACTTAATTAGTATTTATCAAGCTTAAAGCATAATTTAAGGTATGCTACAAAAGTGGCTACAATTTTAATTTTCACATTTCTGTAGTAGTTTGGCCTTCAAGCAAAGTTCTATTTTTTTGTTTTGATGCCATTCATAAAGATTTGTTAATAAAAGCTTTTTTAGGATGATAATGAAATGAAATATTTGTAATTAAGAAGAAATGTCAGTAACAAAAGTAATAAAACCTAAAAAATTGTTAAACAATTTTTGACCTTTTATTTCCTTATTAAAAAGTATTCAAATATTTTTAAGCTGTTAGCTTATAAGTATGGTGAGTTTATTATAATTTTAAAGCATTTTTTAATAAGTTTATAGCTGTTTTTCTAGTTTGTTGTGCATTAGTAAACAACTTACTGAATAATTATTTAGTATTCCTGAATAAATATTAAGTACAAGTAAAAATTATTACAAAAATTTTAAATTAAATTTAAAAAATTAAATCATGTCACTTGAACAGACTGGGAAAGATACTTATTAAGATATATAAACAGAATTACTGAGTTGAAAATTGTTTATAAATAGATAAAAATGGTGTTTAAATAGATAAAAAAAAATCAAATCAATAAGACCGAGTATGATTATGAAATGGCTGGATAAAAATTATTACAGTATATAACACTGGACAACAAAAAAAAAATTATTTTTCATGTTGCTTGAGAAAGAAAGGGTTATTCCTATGAATTTTTTGCCCTGATTTCAAATCTGTTAACCATTTTCTTCAATCACCCATAGTTTTTGAGCAACTTATTAACTCTTATTATATACATTAGGAAATCACGTTCAGCTTGCAATATTTACACAGGCATATTAAAATGTTACAAACCTTCACTTTCTTGTGTACGTGGCCTGTCGACTGTGCTTGACTTGAGGAATATTCATTTTCAATGTCCAACAATAGTCAGCTAACATTTTGGGATTCCATTTCCCTTGGTAACGAGCTCCCATATTCGAGATATCCTGATGGAACCATTCACCATGCTTGTCGCCTACTGATCTAAAGTTTTCAGGAAAGATTTCTAAGTGGGAGTGCAAGAAATGGATTTTCAATGACATGTTGCATCCCATGCTTTTATAGGCCTTTAAGCAAGTTATTGACGATTTGCCTTAGTTTCCGCTTTTTGATTTCCTAGGAAGTTTTCTGCTAACTCCTTAAACGATGTCCATGCTGTGGCTTCCTTTTTAGTCAGTTTACTCTCAAACACCGGATCTTTCATTAGTTGTCTAATTTGAGGTAAAACAAATATGCCTTCCTTAATTTTTGCTTCACTCACTTTTGAAAACTTCAGACGTAAGTACTGAAATATCGCTTTAACAAAATTCTTCATCAAACTTGATTTGATGTGCAATAGAGGCAAGAGAATTTTTTCTGAGTAACTAGTGGTTCTTTCTCTTCATTCTTCACACCCGGTATGAGGAACTGTTGCCTGGGCCACACCTTCGTGATGGAGTGCTTTTTTTCTGTCTCTGCTGCCCCACTGTAACAGAAAGCAACAAAACTTGGTGTAGCCTGCTTGAAATCCAACTAAGACGGGAATCACTTTCAAATCAGCACGGATATGCCAAGAATGCTTGCTGTACTCAATACTGTACAACATATGCTTCAAGGTTTCGTATGTTTCTTTCATACGAACAGCATATCCTACAGGAATCGAAGGGTGCTTGTTACCATTGTGTAACAGAACTACTTTTAAGCTGACCTTTGAAGAGTCTATAAAGAAACAACATTCTTGAGGGTTATGTTGTAGTCCTAGAGCTGTAAACAACGAGTCAACATCATTACAAAATATCACATCACCTTCTTTGCCAAAGTTTCCACGTGCTGTGAATTAGAAACGTCTGTCCTTACAAAGTGGCTCATGCACTGAATCGTATTTGCGTTGTAGGATTCTCGATCCAAAAACACCTGTTATAATTTTAGACATACAGCCTTTTCTTTATGAAAATTATATTTGTAAGAGCATTTCAAACCCAAACACTATCTTCTTGGCTGGAAATTAATTTTTTCGGAAAGTATTTTTGACTCAAGATCCGACATATTTCAATGACATTTTCTATGTACATGTAAGCAATTACGAGTAGTGTTGCTGAAAAACAGTATGTTATAGAGGTTTTTCGAGATTATATTCGTGTTCAGTGACCATGAAAACACCATTATCAGTTAAAATCTCAAAGGCAACAAAAAATATTCTGGCTATGACATTGATTCAAATAAAAGAAAGGAGTGGGCAGAGGTTTTGGTGCGAGTTCATGTTGCATAAAATTGGAGGGTGATAGACAAATTCTGATTGGTTTTTTGAATTCAGAGCATGTAAGTACATAAGAATTAGCTAACATCATACGGGCAACAAAATAGTTGTACAGTGTAATCTGTGCATTGTACCATCAAAGTCACTTTTATATCCATAAAACTGGATGGACAAATTAAAAAATGTTAGATGTTGGCACAAATGTCTCATTAACCCTCTGAAAGCCACAGTGCTTTGAAATCTACTTCTTTTAAAACCCAGAACGGCCGAAGGCAGAAATGAAAGTAGGTAAACATTTCCCTCCCCCTTCTGGTAAGCAAGAGGTCATTTGCGTCGTGGGGGATTCTTTCACCGTCTCCTTTATCCTATCCAAACCCTTGCTGACTGAATAGGGGTCGTTTACAAATTGTGATAAAACTATATGTTTTCAGTAAAATATTTTCTAAAAGCTTTATTTTTTACTGCTGTATATGATTATAACAGTAAAAGACAAACTTGATGCGAAAACATGATATTAGATTTTAATGAGCATGAAGGTACCATTTTAAAATCATTGCTGCGAAAGAAAAATTTTATCATTTAAGAGTTGTAATTTTTTTTATTTCAAGAATGTACTCATCTAGATAACTCACTGTAAGCACGTAATATATTATTTATTAAAACCTAAAATAATTTTGATTTATTTGATTATAAAGAAATTTATTTCCAGAGCAAATGCACAGATTTATTTATTAGTATCTAAAAGAGAAAAACAGTTCAAAAGATGGAAACTATCTTTAAGATAAACGTATAAAAAGCAAAATTATTTCTAGAGTAAATAAAGCAAATTACTAAAAATTACAGAATTTAAAATTACAAAGCAAAACAAAAGAGGCGACACCGGACAGAGAATATTTACTTGGGCATGATATTCTCTTTTTAGGTGAAACATACTATTTATAAATATTGTTGGTATACTGCTAAAAGTAACGAAGTCAAAACCTGTCCTTTTCCTTACAAATACCTTTTGAAGGCACACGATTGTTATTAAACACAAAATGTAATTGCTAGGAAGAAAAGAAAAATGTCGAATTTTAATTAATGTAACAATTAAACCCTGGATATTCTAATCAATGGGAACTTTTACTTGCATTATTGTTTTAGAAAATACATTTTCTGACTTAAACAGCACTCTGAATACCTAATATCTGCCAATATTCAAATGATCTGTAAGAGTTTTTTTTGAAGTATGAATATTTAATTCATTCCATTTATAATTAAGACGGTTTAAATTATTGATAGGAAAAAGATTTAGCTTTGAAAAATACTTTATATTGTTACAAACACAATTTACTAAAAAAAATCAATGAATTTTATATTTTATCAGTAAGACCTTTTAAAGTACGAATATTTAAGTCATTGTATTCATAATTAAGACTTTAAAATACTGTTTGGAAAAAGAAATACTACAAACGCAATTTTTATTTTAAAACAATCAACACATTTTGTTTACATACTTTCCGATATTGGTTTTATAATAATATGCATTAAAAAAATTTCCACTCTGAAATACATTAAAACTAAATAGAATTCATCAATATCAGCAAACGATAGTTTGTTAATTTATTCCTGATATAATACGTTCCAATATTCAGGCATTTGAACAGTTAGGAAGCAGAAAGAGTAACGTAAATTAAGCATCTGCCCTCAAACACTTACTGGAGACATCAATCAAGAGTGACAGTGGGAGGGGAAACAACCATTGTTAACGAGATAAGATTGCTCCGCACCGTATTCCTACCCTTTTGAAAAGGGGAAGGAAACAAGCATACGACAATGCGGCCGCTCGGCCGTTTGGCTGGCAGTTTGCATGACGGGCCGGTAAAGCCGTTTTGGCAGTCAGAGGGTTAATGTAATCTTTTCAAGATGTCGGATATGAGCATGGATGCTTTATCAGTATAATCAAGCTTTTTCGCATTCTAAATAAAAAATTTTAAGTAAGTTTTTAAAAAAAGTTTCTAGCCTGTTGTAAGAGAATAATTCTAAATTAACTTCCCACATTTTTGGTTTTAATCACAATATTATATTTTAATCTTTTTAAATAACATTTGTTTAAAATCTAAAATTGATTCATGTTAGTATATGAAAAAATGTATTTAGCTTCTTCAAAAGTATTTTCATTTGTAGTATGTATAATAGCAGACAACTTCCATATGTTTGAAGTTAAGCAGTAGACTCGAATACAGTAAACTCTCGATTATCCGGCATTCAAGTATCCGGAAAGCTCGACTAACTGGAAAAATTAGAAAATGAGTTTTTCTAAAAGTTTTACATATGCGCGCCAAAATTTAGAACACGCGCACTCCGTTCCATTCACGCGGACAATTTATTTCTGGAATGCAACATTCGCTCCGCACGGAGGGGCGTAGAAGGAAAAAAAAAGCAATATACAGTACTGTGACGTACACAGACTTTCTTTATCGGGGGTTCAAAATCAAAAGTGAGAACCAATAAATAAATAAATAAAGATCCTCTACCTTTAAGCGAAGAACAAGACCTAAGAGCGAAATCGAGCAAAAAAAAAAGGTGAAGTACAGATAAATCAGATAAAAAAAAAAGAAATATATACTTGCGGAGGTTACTCCAGATTAGTAAGTCTCTTTCTTTTGCTTTATTTATTTACCCTCCAAATACTGGCAGATGTTGATTCCGATTACGTAATATCACATGCGGGAGAATTGGAGGCGCGCGTAACCCTTGCGATTTTCTAAAAGATAATTAGTTTTGATATTTAATCTGGGATTTGTTTATGACCACTTAAAAGAGTTTTATTATGCTTTCTGAGTAGAATATTTTTCAGTTTCGTCGGTTATTTTTATATGTCTATATTTTTACAATCTATATATTTACGGTAAAAATTCGGCTACAGATCATATTCTTTTAAAATCATCAATGTTAAATTAAAATCTTCATAATATATTGTGTAAATACAATGTCATGGAAGATATCGAAGTATTCTTAAAAATTATATTTAATGCACATTTCAAAATGACAAAAACAAATAATTATTTGGCTGAAAAAATCTTGAAGAAAAAAAAAAGGCTACAATCTACCCCCGCCATTTTTCCCGTCACACTCGACTATTCGGAATTTTCAAGTATCCGGAAATCGGAGTTTCCCGAGCATGCCGGTTAGTTAAGCTTTTACTGTATCTGTATATGTTGAAAATATTGTCTTCAAATTTGGAGTATTTTATTGTATCTTTCCTATTCCTGACATTTTTATTATTTGTCATCTTTGCCATTATTTTCAGATTTACATATAGTTTAATGTACTTTAGTTATTCCTTTATATTTAACAAGTGTTTCCACTTTTTAATTCAAATTTTAACACATGGAAAATCACAATTTGTTACCAACAAATTATAAGAGAGCATGCAAAAATGCTATGCATGGATTGTCTTTTACAGGTATAAGAAGAGGAGACAGGGCATTTATTTAACTTTAAAAATCAATCTATCTATTACAAACTTTTAGTAATATGTGAAATCATAAAACAAGGGTGATTGCGGTCCGTTATTATACTGGAAATCCGTTATTTTCTTCATCCTTATTATCGGAATTCTGGTATTTTCTGATAAATTTATTTTTTAAAGTGCCAAAGACTCAAACTAATATGAATTCTCCCTAGTTTCTAAGCAATTTGGCTTCTACTATGGACTACACAAATTATAATCCACTAGCAGTACCCTCACTGTGTTGCCCATGACATCCTGAATTTCAACATTTTTTTTTTTTTTTTTTAAGCCTACAATCTTCAGCTTCAGGTTTAAACTTTGAAGCCACATTGTGTAAATAGTTCTCTGAGGTCATATTTCATTTTTTTCAGTTTCAGTGAAAATACACGGAGGATGAACATGTCTTCTGTAACTAAAGATATCAGCTTTTACACTCGAGTATCAAAAAGTATAAAAACAAATTAAAACCATGGTCTGTCGGCGCGATGACGGACAGT
>BGPR01018554.1:0-30671 GCA_013235015.1 Araneus ventricosus | reverse complement strand
AAAATTTGTGTTAAGAATTGCCTCAGATTGAGCTAGCATGAGGTGTGTTACCCTCAACGAAATACAACGTACTTTTAATTAAAGTTCGTCTATTCTAATGGCCATAGAGCCAAACGAAACGGAAACCGAATAAAAAGTAAAAGAAAATGGAATAGAAAAATATATGAACAAATATAAAGAAAGCCGTAAACTTTGGCCAATAAATGGTTCTGCGCCAGTATCTGTTGCGATCATTGCAAATGTTTTAGTTCTCGATGTAAAGTTGGCTCGTTTGAGATCTTTTATTCAATTAAATACGGTTATGAAATTCAAAATTTTACTAGATGTAGTAGAAGTGATGCGCTCATAAACACCGAAAAAAGGAAAGCAAGAAAATGTGTATAAAACGGAATTTTAAACAAAAAATGAATCTTCGTTAAAAATTGAATGTAGGCAGTATTTTTAGTTTAGCTAAATTCCTTCAACTTTCCTTTAAAAAAAAGAAAGCACCTCAGGAAATAGAGCAACTCCACTTTTTAGTGAAAATTTGACATTTTTTTTTATTTCTATTCTTTCTTTTTTGTTTTTACAGGAAAGATCGCTATTTCTACACACTATTGAAATTTTGTTTCGTAGGAGTCATAGAACCGGCTCTAACGCCCTCTGAATGGGGAAATCTCTGATTATAAAACACTGTAGCTTATGTCGAATGGCTACATTATTAAACCTCGAAAGTATTTGAGCCGTATTTTTATTTTTCAATTTAACAGCAAATGACTCATGTTTATATAGATAATTTCTCGAACTACCATGGATAAAATAGTATTAAGATTTCAGAGACTTGATTAAACTCAATAAATATCCAGTTATTCATTTCGAAAGCTAATTTTTTAGATACTGAAGCTATTAGATGAAAATAATAAAACGCTTAGAGGGCTGAACCAGCTGCTCATCGCGCGATTTATGCGGTTTGGAAGTTGGATAATTGTCTGCTGCTTACCACTGTTACCATAGGTTAGAGTGTTAGCACTTATTATAGCGTTGGAAATAAATAACAATTCAATTAATTTCAAAAAGTATTTGGACCCAGTTGAAGACGCTGCAAATTTTAAAAATCAGCAGTTCGAGGGTTAACATTACTTTATCATCGTAGGATGGACGTCCAGCAAAAATTACTTCAAATTTTGCTGCGATGGAAATTTTAAAAAAAATCAGCAGTTCGAGGATCTTCCTCGTCGTAGGATGGACGTGTTGCAAAAATTATTTCAACTTTTGCTGCCTATGGAGTTAAAGACATAAATATCCTCATGCATTTCAAAATACTTTCCGGTTCTCTTAATTCACTGATAAAGTCAATCCTACACTTTTATTGATATCCTAACATGCATAGATTGTTCCTTTGATGAATTAATTATGTGTTAATATCTTCCAATTTTGCAGTTAGTAAAAGCTATAGGGAATAGATAAATGATTGCGCATTAAATACATAAATATGACCATTAAATTATGAATAAGTTTTAGTTCCTTTATCCCTTAATATTCGTATTGGAGGAGAAAAAATAAAAAGACACTAGTTTCATTGTAAGAAGACATTAAAGCTCTTAAATTTCCTCAAAGTAAAAAATATGGTTCATGTAAGGAGTGGAATAGAAATAGAAAACTGATTGAATCAGCAATTAAATCTTCCATACTTTGGTAGACAAGTGTATCTACAACTGCTTACTGCTGCTTAGAGAAAAATTGTGCAGGTGTGTAAAAGACAATTGCTGCAACAAAAGAAGAGATGAAAAATCATAGAATTCTACAAAGTAATTAAAACTCGATGCATATAAGGAGAAGAATGGAAATGGAAACTCAGTCAATCGATTTTCACATACATTGGATAAGTGAATGTATTTACAAGTGACAATAGCTCCAGGCACACCAAATATTCATGCGCTTCTGGGATGCGGCCCAAAGTAGTTTTACCTGTTTTTTATTTTCGATTTTTTTTTAAATATATGAAAGGTGTAATTGTTTATTCCACCCCTTGTAAGAATTAAACTCGGTAATCCATTTCTCATTCCGTCAACTTCTTGATTCAAACTCCGTATCCCAGAATCCTTCAAATTCCTCACATAAATTCTGAAACAAAAATTATTGAGGAATTGTTATTTAGGAAAGGAAATAGTATTAATTAACTCAAAAAAGTTTTCATTATGTCCTCTTTGATGGAGTTATAAATTCAGCTTCAAACGACTACTTGAGAATTCAGTTCCTTTTTTATTCTTACGTAATAAAATCGCATGAATAATTGTTTATCAGATGATTTCATTTGAGAGTACTTTGATAGAAGAATTTAGAAAGATGTTTAACCCTTGTTTTCTTTCAAAGACAGAAGTAGTATTCAATAAATAAAACACTTTTTTTATGTGGAGTGCATTCTTCTATCTTTCGTTATCCTGTTTAAAATCGAAAAAAGTAAATGAAGATTAAGATTTTTCATTGATTGTTTTATATATTAAACAAAATAAAAAAAATTTGGTAGTGGATGTAATCTGGACGGGAAAACAAATTGCTAAAATAATTTTCATGTTAAGAAAACATAAATATTTTTAATTAATCTCTTTTTAAAATGCTTCTTCTAATTCAGACTTTAATATTTTTTTTGAAATTATTTTAAGGATCCTAAAAGTATTCTTAGTAAAATTAGGGATACGATTTTAATTACTTATATTAGTTTCTAAAAGAAAATTTTCTTACTTATGCTTCAATTTTTGGAAAATAGCCGACATTTTCACTTATTTTATTTGTTTAAATTATTCTAAGTCAATGTTTTACAATTAGATCTTTAATTCTTTTAATCTTATATTTGTGAGGGTAACTAAGATTCGCGTAATTTCAATAAAATATTGCTGACTTTTTGCATATGTTGTTGATAAGATTTCAAAAAGGCAAACTGAAAAAAAAACTGGTTTCAATAAAGAAAAACAGAAATATTTTAATAAATCCAATTTATAGTAGTTAGTATTCTTTCTTCAAAAAGAATAGCTGAATATATATAAGTCAAATAATAAAAATAATAACCATTTATAATTGATTATGGGTTTAATCAAGTTCATAAAAAATTAGGAAAAAGGTTTTTAAAAAAATGAAAAATATTGATTTTTTATATTTCTTAAAGCTTTGTACTTAATAAATTTCAGCGAAAAATCTGAGAGGGGAAGGGAAAAAAGTCTCAAGATTGCATTTGAATAATGTGCGTTTCTCGTAACAGAAACAATTAATAGCAAATGCTTATCATTTATATCCACTAAAATCAAATAAATTTGAAAACTGGTAATGAAAAAAACGATGAGCTAGTTTTTTACTGGAAATTTTAGTGTTAAAAAATCCTGCAAAATTTCTGAAGGCAAGTGCATTTTAATGGGAAAGATAATAAACCTAGTTTAATTCTGTTGCTTTGAATCCTAACTATATTTTTTACTTAAGTTGTAATTAATTTTTTTCTGACGTGTTATAGATTTGCACCGAAAAAGAGGGTTCCTTTGCACCACGGAAATTTGCGGAACAAAGCTAATCTCAGTTGTATTTTTGTATTTGCTTTAGTATTAAATAATTATAAGAATATCGTTTGATTTTGTTTCAGATATGCCCAAGGTGTAAAAAAGGAAGATATGAACTTGAAAGTAGATGGATGTCCCTCAAGAGATCCATGAAGCCTACTGTAATGCCATTTCAAAAGGTTAGTGTACTCTTAAATATTCAAAAAAATTTTCTAGCAGCCCAAGCGAATAAATGAAAGCTATTTCATATAAGGAAATCTGGAAATCCCTTGGTTTTCTACAATGAGAAGGGAAAGAGAGTTGCGGCTTTGTAGTCGTGGTTAGTAGCTTGGTTTTCCTATTAATAATACAGACTGTAAAATGATGATAAATGCCTATCTAATAAAGAAAAGTGTGTTAATAGAAATAATATTAATAATACACAAACAATGACCGGATAAATATGTTTCTAAAGCGCCATCATGATTTGACCGTATGTCAAGGCGAAATTTTTTTTTTAATATCATCAGATATTTATAAAATTTATTCTTCTTGTATATTCCCCCTCCAGATTTTCACTAAATATATCTATTATTGCGTACGGTTAGTTTGTTAAAGAAATATACTGATAAAGAAGCCAGTGCAAAGAATTCCTACCCACGATATAATTTTGCACCAAAATTTCCAAAAATTATAATTTATTATTAAATTAATATATGATCCAAATTTTGTTTCGAAATGTTTCTCTAGTATTCACTCAACGAGGAAATAAAATTCAGAAAACCATTTTTTAAGAGAAATATATGCAACTAATCTCGAAATTCATTCTGAAGTCTTGAAAATGGGTGTAAAGTATTCCCGTTTATCCCCGTTTTAAGGAAATCATTATATTATTTTCACTGTCTTTTATGATATCGTATTCACAATTCCATACATTTTTACGATAATTATTTAAAATCGGTATTAAATCGAAAATTTCTACCTCCGCATGTTTTTTTATTATAACATGCAGAGTTTTCTTTCGAATTGTACGAAACTTACCGAATTCTTGATAATACGTAAAAGAAACATTGTATTAAAATTTGAATTCAAAAATTTGAATAGTTCGGGAAATATGAGCATTTCTAGCAAATAATGTTTTACTGCGCATGAGCGAAATGTTGTTCTATGTGTTTTCAACAATGGTGCCATCAAAAGCTTCTCTAAATAAAACTTAAGAAGGCGGAGTTCGGGTCCGCGCCTTAAATTTTTTATGAGAACGTCGGAATAAAATCATAAAACAAGTGTTTAGTATTAATATGTAATTTAATTAGCAATCTCTTTAATGCAATATTTACAAAAAGAGTAGTATAAATGTTACAGAATAGATAAATCCCAAGCTACAATAGATCCTTGCTACATGCAATAAGCTTGTGATTTATCTATTCTGTAATCATTATACTACTCTGTGTAAAATTGTATCATAGAGATTGACAATTAACTTACATATTAATACGAAACACTTGTTTTCGAATTTTCTCCCGACGTTCTACGAAAAATCTATTGAACGGACCCGAACTGCATCTTTCTTATATTATTTCAAAGTGATGACATAACTGCAAACTGTTTACAAGATTTCCATTGGAGATTTAAAAATTCAGTGAGTATGCAATAAAGCTTCTTATCTTCATTCTCGGACGTAGATGAATATTTCTCGACAAATTTTACGAAAGTCTTCAATATTTCATCAACTTCTTTCTACGGAACTTTCTTGGCCTGCGTTTCGCCTTCATCTTCGTACTCGCCGTCATCATCATTTTTCTATTTTTCCAGAACGTGCTAGATTATTTCGTCACCATCAAGGAAAGTGTGATGAGAGAAGAATTGTTTACATACACTCAGACGTGCGCCTCCTATTCTCTAACGCATTACAAATTTGTTTAGATTTTCATGGATATCCATTTCCTTTTTTCAATTATTAAAAATGATATTATACTGAATTTATTAGACGTACGTTCCCGTTAAAAAATAACAGCCTAAAATTTCAAATTTCTTATTTTCCCTCTAGAAATTAAAGTTAGAAGTATTCGAAATTAGTAGACAATATTTTTCACAAAGTAAATTTCCTAAACACGCATCTGCTTCTACTGCTAAGTTTCTTTTTCAGCAGAAATAGCTGTTTTTAACTGAAAATTTACTGGGAAATAAAACGTTAATTAATTTTTCTGAGAAATACTTATGTTCAATAGTTGAACCTATTTTACACCTTTTACAACCCAGTTACAACTCTTTGAAAGAACAAAATTTTATTAACTTGTTCATTCATCGCTTTTCTCATTTTCTGGAAAGACACGGAACAGACAAGATTTCTCATCCAGTTTCGATGTTTCAAGTCGTTGCGCCCTCTATCAGCGTCAACAGAAAACATTTAGGAGATTCCGTTCTATTGATCTGTGCTCTGTTACTTGACTATATTTCCTTCACTCAAAAGCAGAGCATGTGTGCGAGAGGTGTGTGTGTGTGTGGGGGGGGGAACAATATGAGCTTTACTGACGTTTATTTATTAAAAAGCTTATTACGAAAATATTAACTTTTTAATTTTTTTATGAAAAAGTGTTATTAAATGTGGAACTTATCAAAACCGTAATAAAAACTTACGGTATATTTATTTATGTATATGCATGATTAAAACATATTTTCTGAAGGAAGGTATTTTAACAAAGTAAATTTTATTTTCTCAATATTTCCTCAAAAATACCCTCTACTAAAATATTTAATGATCGAAACAACCATTACAAATATTCTTTGCGTTCTGAATCGCAACTTTTTGTCAGAATTTTTTTAAAATAGCATTACCTCTGAATGCATTTTTTATATTTGTTCTTTAAATTTAATTTATCGCCTTTTTTGTTCTGAATTTTTTTAATTCCCTTTAATTGAATATATATTTTCCTCTGGACATTCTGTATGATTTTGTTATGATTTACTTTAAACAATGAATAAATAAGAAATATTTACAACATTCATGGAAATAACCAAAATGGATTTCTTCTTTAAAAGATGAGACAGAAAAGCAAAAAGGAAATATGCGTGGACAATTTTATGATGCAAAAAGATAAAGAAAATAAAAAGCGGTTATATTCACTTCCAAAGCAAAATCAATACTAATATCGAGAAAAAGATCACTGCTTCTTTCTATGGTGAACAGAAATTTTCAGGTAAACTAGATATACTAAAATAAGGCTGGAATTTAATTTTTCTTTATCATATACCAATTACTCAAAGAGAAAATACTATATACGAAAAGTCGTCAGACGATTCATAAGGCATGCGAAATTATCTTGGCGAGAAATGTCTGATAATTCCATTTAGGCTTAACAATTACAGGAATATATTTAAAGATTTTTTTTAAAATTCGGTACTGCGCCACATAGGGTACGAAAAAAATGATTTAGATGGAAAATGAATTTAAATATAAGTTTAGAACTAAAAGATATCCAAAAATTATAAATATATGTAACATTTATTTAGCGAAAAGCGGATACTGATACACATCTATACATATCCATAAGCTAACTGCGTTTATTTAGAACTCTAATGTCATTATTTTAATTTTTGGTTGGTACCCACTCTTTTATTAGCAATTGATATGAAAATTATATACAATTAAAATAAGTATTTTACTACGGAATTAAAATAAATAGAAATAAAACGTATACACCATTTTATATTGCTTCAAGAAATATTTCTGCCAAATTTGAAATAAATCGAACAACGCATTTGGTCGTAATCGCGTAACAAACATACAAGTGAAAAATCCTGGAGTTAAAACGTAGACCTCGCTTCGCTCGGTCAGCTAAAAATTATGTAACCAAAAAGACATTAACAAAATCCAAGATTGTATAACAAAGACTTTCTTGTTATTTTCTAATCGCTGTGCTTGCATTCAAAATATTGAACTTTTATTAGAGAGATGCTTGGAAGTACAGTCGCGGAAAGAAAGACGTAATCACCTCGCATTACTTTGCAGTGGTTCGACGCATATTAAAAGTAAATGTACCCGTTATCAGGAAAAACAGTCTAGTGAAAGGCCGTATAGCGTAAAGATTTCATATGGGGTCGTCTATTTATTTATAATTGCAATAACTTCGAAATTTCGAATGGTAACACATATTTTTATTGATGGATTTAAAAACTCCATCAAAATTTACTCCAGGATATCAAATATGGTCATTCTAGTTGTATTATTTTCGAAATTATAAGCAAAGGAAATTTTGAGTTTCCGCGACAATAAAGTAAAATTTTCAATTTCTATTGATATTTTGAGCAATAACATAGTTATTGACGTAGAATTTTTTGTTGTTATAGTATGAAATATTCTACAATATAAACACTTATAATTTGACAATAATTTTAAGTGCATATAATATTTTATCAACTTTTATGCTTAAAAATTTTTGAATTTTAACACTTAAAAATTTTAACGGTAACCTATGAAGAAGGCTAATGCCTATGCATAATTTCAGCTTCTTCGTAATAATAGTTTTGAAGTTATATTCTTATTTTTTTGTAATATGATGCGGGCCTCATATATTTTGAAAAAAAATGCATTATGATATGTAATTACAACGCCAATTTTTAAAATAATATATATATATTAAATATACATAAATACATATTAAATATTAAATTTATATTTATTGTTTATATACATATTAAATTTTAAAAATTAGAGTGGTGAATTTTACCCAAATGATTAATACGAAGAATTAGATAATACCAATACCTTATCCACTTACAAAGGGAAACCAGACAACGAAGGGAAAAAAGTGAAAGTGAGAATAAATCCCATAAAATTCAATTTAATACACATACTAACATTACATTAAAACAACGATTATTCTCTATTATTCGCTTACTGCGACTCATACAAAAAATGCCTTATATGCATTATTAATATTTTATCCCTTTGTGCTCAAAATTTATTCAGGTAAAAGTGAAAATTATGCGAAACTTCCCGAGATATTAGATATCCTAGCTCTTGCAGGACAAAATAAAACTTTTTGGGTTACTTGTATTCTAAAGAACTTTTAAAGCATCAATTTTTATCAATTGTAAAATGGGGACCATTACTTTGGAAGTAGCATTTAATGTGCAAACTAATTTCAAATGGCACTACCGAATTTAAACGCAAGCAGAGAACTTCTCTATCTAAATGTAGAGACGACTCCTTTTTATATTCAGAAGACAAAATGTCGAGTATCTTCCTATCTATTTATGGCATATTAATCAAAATTTATTTTTTGGGGTATTTTTTCTTGAGAAATTGATTTATGACACTAAATATTTGTGTTTCCATTGAAAATTTTGAAGTTAAGCGATTTTAAATATTTACATGACACCTTTGAAAGATATTAACAATAGAATCTATTAGTATAAGTTATTTACTGAGAAAGGATACTTTCCTTTTCAATATGCAATGAACGAGCGCAGAATAATGCTGGGTGGTTCCTTTTCTTTCCAGTGAATGTAGATCTGTTGCATCTAATGCATTTCATGGATTTTCTTCTTTCACACAAAATTCACAAACTCTTATTCTCAGCTCTTTTTTCTGTTTACTTGATTTTTCAGGTTGTGATGTATATACTGTAATAAAAGACGAGGTAATGCCATATGTCGATGCTCAGATTTTGGCTCGAGTAGTAAGGTTTTTTTCTATACGACTGAATGCTAAATTTTTCAAGAAAATTCTTCGTCTAAGTGGATTATTAATAGACTTATTACGTATTAAATTCTTTTGACTATGTAAAATGAAATATTCAATCGACGTAATGCACAATCGATATATAATTACCAAACTGAAGCGTTAAGACATGAAAAAAATCAAATTACAGGAGCGAGCGCGAGTGAACTTTACGGCATAAGCATAAAACAATATAAAATAAAATTGAAACTCGGACAAACCCATTTACTCCTCTAGAGATGGGTTGCATGAAGAAATAGCAATGACCTTCAGATAGTGTTGTCCTCTAATCTGAGAACAGAATGTGAAAAATCCCTTTTGTCGTAAAATTTGCACATACGCTTCCACTGAAAGTTTAATGAACTTGATTACTCGAAGTCCACAAAATTCAAATAAGCAAGCAGCTGTCCATTTACATGTTTCTGTCCATAAATTTAATTTTTACACTCTTTTAAAGAACTTGACTTGATTCCTGTTTGTAAAGATGGAATTTAGTAATCACATTTTTATTTACTTCTTTATGGGCTAGAGTTGTGAAATTTTGTACAGGTATGTGTTTCCAATGACAAAACATTATTTAATATTTTCTGATAATTATTTAGAAAAAATATTACATGATTACAGAACAATAGATAATGCTTAATTAAATACAATAACCGCTAAAAATAATAAAAAAATAATAAAAGTTTATTTATAAACGAGCTTCTATATTTGTAATTAAAAATCTGGAGATCAAATCAAAAGTTGAGTATGAGGGGCTGTAATGAATCAAGCAAAATTCCTATTGAAATACATTATGAATGTGGTTAAAATTCAAATTAATATCCAATTTTTATTGAAAATAAATTATAGCTTCTAGCAATGTAAATATTTATAGTGAATATAGTAATAAAGTATAATGGAAATGTTAATCATAAACATAAAATGTAACTTAAGTAATGAGTAAATTATTAGTAAAAAGGAAAATTTAAGTGTTAAACGAATCAGACTTTAGTTTTATTCATACGTTTGTATAAATAATTTTGGTTAGAAGAAAATATTCAGTAATTTCGTCTTCATGTGGTAATACACAGAATTGGAGGTACCTTTAAAAAATTCAAAAAATTTTATTGCATTAATAACTATTTCTGTTACACTTTATGAGATTATAACTCTTTAGAGAAATTTTTTATGTCTTCGTGAAGATTTTAGTTTTGAAGTAATCATACTACATACAAACGCAACAAGAACGAAACAGATAATATTATTTCTTCAAAGTAAGTATACCTTTACACTCTTTCACTAGAAGATATAACAGAAGAAAAATCAATATTTCCCTCCGCTCATTGAAATTTAACAATGATTACTTTTTACAGCAATAAAAACTCTTGTCAATCATTTATCAAGGCAAACTCAATTGCGAAATCCTTTCTAGAAAGCATTTTAAAGGGGTTAAGAGGGTGCTAAAAGGATGTTCAACATCGATTGATGAAAGCCGAAAGAAAAAATTTCTGAAGAAAAGCAATTGAGAGATTTTTCTTCTCAAGATGGATTGCTGCAGAGTGGAACTTTTGATGCATCTTTGGCATAAATATCCTTCTTTGACAATTAAGCAGTACACGATTGGAAAAAGTGTTTAGCTTTTAATTTATTTATGTAACTCAAATTGTATAAAATTGGTAACACTCTGCTTGAACAAAATGCAGTGATACCAAATGGTCACTCTCAAACAAAGACATTATACGGATCTTTTTCTCTTTGCCTTTTCCATAATGCCGCTGCTATATGATAAACACACGTAAGCTTAAATTTTTGTAAGTTCGAATGTAGAATTTTCTGGTGAATGTAGAGTAAACACAATGTTGTGGAGAAGAATTTAACTCACTTTTTCTATGAACTTCTTTTCCGTATAAGAAAGTTTGAGTATTTCCTGTTAGTTGATTAGAAATTCCGGCAAAGATTCCTTTTTTCTCATGTTTCTAACAGTGATGTCATTTCTAATATGTAGTCCACAATAAAACTACCAAAACAAAAGATTGGGAAGAATATTTTAAGAAATAAAGCATATTGTGTTAGTTTTACATTTTCCTACTACGATGAGCATATACAATTTTATAGCACCAAAATGGAAATTCTATTGCAGGAAAAATAAACGAAAGTTATTTTTGAAGTTTGCAGTAATTTAAATAATTTTTTATGTGATTCGAAATGTATTAATTTAATTATTTTCACCTCAAGGAAACTTGAATAATAGCCTAAAACTTTCGAAGAAAGTCCATCATTTCATTTCATAATGTACTTAATTTCATTATAAAATCGATATTTAATGAAAGTACATCAAAAATATCAAAAATTATAATATTTAGCGATAAAAGTCACATGAATCCATAGCGAAGGCGTCGAAGACAACATGGCATCCACGTTGCATTTTTCGCATAACATGAAGGGATCAAATTGGTTAATTCTAGGAGCACAACATGAGGACGCTGTGATCGTTTAATCCAGAGCTAAATCAACGTTTACTTCCGCTCTGTGCTGATTAAAACCTCTGCTGTCTATCGATGTAAGTTTGTTAATTGTTTTGGGGGCAGCATCTATGAGCGGATAAAAAAAATGCAAGATTCCAAAAATTGTTATGAAAGAATAAGTCAGAAAGCACGATTATTCAATAGGACGATAGTTTTCAAATTTCACAGGTTTTTTTTTATTTTTAATCCCCTACCAAACAATGTTATACATTTCAAACCAAATCCAGAGATATGCTAGAAATGTGCTGATAGAAAAATTTCTTTGATTTAAAACATGATTTAAAGAAGCCTTGAAAATTAAAAAGAAATTTGTTCTACAGCAATCATTCAATAGTCTTTGATCCTTGCATTACACAATACATCATAATTGAAAGCAGAAATTTTTACTATTTCATTTCGTGAATTCGTAGCTTTTGTTTATTGAACTTTCACGTTCTCTGTTTATTATCGAACACAAGATAGAAGCTACGGTTCATTTTCATCTGGAAGCATACTTTGTCCGATCGGACAGTAAAAAAATCTAATATTAGAAATTTTAACTCCGATAGTGTTTTGTGCCATATTTTGATAATTCGCCGGATTTAAGGGAATCTCCAGGGGAAAATCTATGAGGCTCCATTTTTATCAATTTTGCAGGAACCGGACCACAAAGTTTCCAAACTTTGACTCATAGTTAACAATATTACTCAATATAAGCATTATTATTTTTATTAAGAACTGAAGAAATACAGTAAATCATGATGTCTCAAAAAATTAGGTTAAAAACAGCTGAAACTTTTTTTACACATCTATGAATAAACAATGAGTACATGCGAGATCCTATAGGTGTGTGTGAGCTTGAATTACGGAGAACAGACCGCTGCGCAAAGAGCTACGAAATTTGGCACAAACATTTTGGAAAGGGGGCTATGTACTTAAAGACATTTTTTGGAAATTTTAATAATTTAAAAAATGAAAGAATTCGGAGTATTTCCTTGAAAACTTCGGAAAATATTAGACCACAAAAATTATTTTTTCACTAACTAAGTATTTTTAAAAACTATCTCTTCTATGATATGATTGAGCTGTCGTTTAACCTTTTCTCTAATTTTAACATCTTTTCCCATTTTTCCAATATTTGAAATGTATAATACTATTGGTATTTCATCCTCCCATAAGTTTCGAACTTTTATGTCAGATAACTTCATTTATTGAGCTAACAGATGGCGTTGAAATCTCATATCAGAAAAAAATCGCTTCATCTGAACGCTTCAAATAATAAAAACTTCATTTGTAATTTTTGTTCACCAGCTCGGAAATAAAAATCGGAGCTTTAAATTAAAGGAAAAATAACAGATAGAAGACGTGTTGTTGCTTAAAAAAATAAAATTTATATAAAAAAAGTTTGTATTAAAATAGTGGTGACACTTTTTTAAACATGTGCATGCGAATGCTTGTTCTTTTTCTCTACGTGCTTTTGATGTAAGAACTGTTTCTGGAAAGTGTATAAGATGTAAATTAATTTTAAGCAATGTATGTTCAAGCAACACTTTGTAAGTTATTTCTTGAGTAAATTGTCAGTCTCTCAAGTGGCTTTAGGATGGCGTTACCTTAGGAAAAGTTGTGCTCTTTTTAATTGAGGAATGTTTATTCCGAAGGATTGATGCATCAACATGTAAAAATTAACATTCTCGGAAATTCCACTATTGTTCTTTATAAAGACGACTGATTTAATGTAGGACATAAGGAAGCGGGAGCCTGCCATCGAATTATGATGCTCGAAAACATTTCATTTTCACTGCTCACAAACAGCTTTGTTTTATTATGTGCAAGAACTGACGTGGCTAAAGCTATTCTAAAATTGAAGCAATAGTCATCGTCGAAGAAGGTTACACAGTAAAGTAAACCAAGAATACCTACATTATTTTGCGTTATCTAGATAAAAACACTCTTGATAGCTACATTATCTTTAAAGAAATAACTAGTATTGAAATGTAGCCTAAATATTTTGGACACATTTGAAGAATTTGAAATTTTTTTAAAAAAAATCAGCAGTTCGAGGGTTAACATTATGTCGTCATCGTAGGATGGACCCCAAGCAAAATTTACTTCAAATGTTGCTGCCGACGGAGTTAAAGACATAAAATATCCTGATGCATTTCAAAACCTTTTTCTGGTTCTCTTAAGGTATCATGGTACTAAAAATTATTTATACTTTATTACTCATATTGTACGCATTTGAAGTGCAATCATTTATCTATTCCCTATAGCTCATACTAACTGAAAAATTGGAAGATATTAACACATTTAAAAATCATCAAAGTAAGGAACATTCTATACATGTTAGGAGAAGAATAAAAGTACAGGATTGACTTTATTAGTGAATTAATATTGGTATTGGGCCTAGAGAAAAAGTAAGAGGGCGTGTCAAAGATACTAGATGCATTTTAAGAAGACATTAAAACTCATAAAATTCCTCAAAGTAAAAAAATGGTTTCTTTAATTGTAATCATGCTTTTGTCAGCCATAAATAAAATATGCTTATATATATTTGTGTATGAAGAGGAGAGTAATAAATTACCTACTCATAAAGATAATAAATATGTATTTTTATTCAGTTGTGTATGTATACTTTCTTTATATTTCAATAATAAACAGGGTAAACAAAAAGTCTGTTTTTAATTTTAAAATTGCAGCATGAAATAAAATTTGAGAACAACAATGTAAAACCTTTATCATTTTATGACTTTATTCTTAGTTGTAGTCCACAAATGATGTCACGCTAAGAAGGGGAGGTTCGTGAAATTGTGACAGTTTGTGACAAGTGGAAGGGAGGGGGTAACAAGAAGTTTGGCATTAAAATAAAAACATTTAAAATAAGAACTAAGAAGGTGGAAATGAAAATAACCTCTCAATAAATATTACAATTTGGCAACCAAATATATTTAAGCGAAAAGTCGTTGTTGCTATGAAGATCAGACGATTTATAAGGCAGGCGAAATTATCTTTTCGAGAAGCGTCTGATAATTTTAACTAGGCTTAACAATTATAAGCGAACATTTAAAGTTTTTTAAATTGGTTACTGCACCATATAAGGTATAAAAGAAATGGTTTAGATGATGAATGAGATTAAACATAAATTTAAAACTAAAAAATATTCAGAGATTATAAAAATAGATAACATTTATTTAGCAAATGCGGATACCGATAAGAAAACTATGTTTATTTACAACTCTTATGTCATAATATTAATATTCGGCTGCCACTGATTGTTTGATTAACAATAAATATAATAATTATATAGAATTAAAATACTTATTTTATCACCGAATTAAAATAATAAGAAATAAAAAATATACATAGTTTTCTATTGCTTCAAGAAATATTTCTGCAAAATTTGAAAGAAATCGAACAACGTATTTTGTCGTAATCACGTAATAAATAAATTTAGAGAGAGACAATGCGCCAAATGCTGGATTTAAAAAGTAAACCTCACTTCGCTCGGTCAATTATGTTGAGACACGATTTCAAGAATGCAGACTAAGAAAAAGTGGTTTTAATAAATAAAAAATAAATTAAACCTTTTACTAAAACCTACTTATATCAGCTAATTTTTTTCACAATACCTTAATATAAAGAAGTCAAAAGATTAAAATAAAAATAAATAATTATCATTGCTGTATTTAGTACTGGCTATAATAGAGTTTATAAATAACTAGTTGATATATCTGTACTTGCTCGGGATTAAATTAATTTCATGTCTAATACTTTTTATTCAAAAACTACTTTTCTAAGGTATCCGAACAATAAAAAATAAAATATTGCAGTATGATTTTTGAGTATAAATTATTACGAATTTAAAAATGTACTCAATGAACAATTAGAGAAGCTATTAACATTTGCAAAAGTTTCCTTTATACAGAATCTGGATAGTTTTGATATTAATTCAATATCGAGTATTTTACCATTATCAACAGATATAGCAGAAACACCTCCATTTAATTATGAGTATCCTCTTCTTTGCCAAGTCCCATCTACAGATACAGCAAAATGAATAATTTCATCTCCATTTCCAGCCTTTCTCAATTATAAGGCTGCCTTTTCCATTACCTTAGATGCCACATCATTAGCAGCACCTTCTAGCTTTTTCTCATTGTTCCTAAGGGCTGTTTTGGATACTACATTAACATTCAAAGCTGCAGAATGTCCTTTTCCTATGATTCTCGTACCAAACAAACCATTGCAGCATTGATTTTTTGCATTTTATTTGCTTTTACAGATGTGTAGAAGTTTTAATACACACAGTTTCGACATTATAAAACCTATGTTCACATCTAAACCATGTGAAGATTCTAGCTCAAGAATCACACTACTTGAAAGCACTCAGGGCAACATAAAGATGAAAGAAAACTGTTCAGAATTTTAAATTTAAAAATTATATTCCATTCGACAACATTAAAATCATCTGCCAATACATAATTACATTTTAATTTTGATATATTGACTGTGGGAACAGATTTGTAAGCTTTATCCAATAATAAAGTGCTGCCATTTGCAACAAAACGATTTGAATATCTGTTTCATTTCAACTTCGTTTTCTGAATTCGGCATTTATTTCTGTTGTTAAATACTACGATAAGCAAATCAAATATATTAGCATATAATTATGATGTGGAAAAGGAAGCTGGGAAAAACGACGCAAAACCACATTGGAAAGAAGGTAAAGAACCAAATACTGTTGCCAAGTTATGTAAAAAAATAAACTGATGCCACATGCTTAAATTTAAAATCCACACATACAATAGAAAATAAATTATAAACACTTAACTACAACAATGAAAATTATTGCCATGAAACTTTATAATATGCATCAAATAGTCTAAGCACATGAATTACTCATAATTCAAATTTTTTTAAACACTTGTTCTACTAAAAGTTTACTGATATACATGATAAGCATTTTGAGTAGGAAAATAACATATAAATACTACACATACAACAGAAAATAAATTTAAAACATTCAGTAAAAAGCCATGCATACTGATAAGTATTTAAAGAGAATTTGCTAATTCGCAGACAATTCAAAAGTTATATGTGAAATATTGTTCAAATGAACTAGAACGATAATAATTTTCAACAAGTTGCGATCTGTATTGTTCCAAGCTATGCACGAAAATATATTCTGAAATATCTTAAAATTAAAGAAAAAAATTGCTTGAGAAAAAATTCACATTCAAAAGATTGTTTTAAATCTTAATATATAGAAAAAAATTTACTGCAATAATATTGCAAAGTTTATACCGAAAACATGAAAAAATGTAGCTTGATTTTACATTCTCAACCTACACACATACACACATATTCGCTTTAATTACAAAAAAATGTTTTAAAAATTAATAATATCATTGCATACAAAATATCATTAACCGTAAAAGTAAAAAAAAAATGTTTTTAATCGTCTAAAAACATATTTTGACTTACCTTCGAAAACAGATTCGGCTTCAGATACTACCATCTACCTAGGTCGAATGCAACTTGCAAAAAATATCAAGCTTGAACTCAGTAACTTTTTTCTATAGAACCATGCGGCGGTTTGCCGCAAAAAGCTGAGCGCTCCCATTGGCAGAGGAGGGTACGCGAGCGGCGAGAACTAGTTACAAAAATTTGTATAGCCAGTGTGAACAGCGCCATTAAAGAAAACGGGCTCATTTGTCGCCTCACAGCGGTAGCCTTCGGCGTAATCGTAGCGTGTGTCCGTCTCCTTAGTCCGTCGAACTTTCGTGTGTGTCAAAATGCCGTCAGGTTTGAATCGCTAATAACTTCGAGACAGATTATGCGAAAAGAATGGTTGACCCTACAACGGATAGATAATATCTGTAAGAGTTTGTCGCATAGTATTTTTTTTTTACCTGTGACGTCATCGTACCAGTATAGGTGCATTCGCGTGATTATTATGAATTAGCTCCATGTAAGAACAAAAAATGGCTCTTGCGCCATTAAACCCCAACCAACCATGTAAGAACATAAATAAGTGTAGCGAGGAAACGCGTTTAGCTAAGAGGCTGACTCTGCAATCATTTTAAAGAACTTCATGAATATTATTAGGTACAAAAGTGAGACAATAAAAATATCTATCAGAATATAAGTAAAAGTGGTATTAAATTTAAAATTTCAAACTCCACATGTTTTTTGATTATGATATGCAGAGTTTACTTTCGAAATGTACGAAACTACTTGACAATACGTAAAAGAAACATTTTATTAAATTTTGAATTCAAAAAGTTGAATATTACGGGAAATATGAGCACTTGTATTAAATATTGTTTTAATGCGTATACACGAAATTTAGTTCTATATACTGTCAACAAATGGCGCCATGAAAAGCCACTCTAAAATCATAAGAAAGGCGCAGCTCGGTAGATTTTTCGTAAAAATGTCGGAATAAAATCATAAAACAAGTATTTCTTATTAATATATAATTTATTTATCAATTTCTTTAATACAATATTTACACAGAGTAGTATAATGGATAGAGAATAGATAAATCACAACTTCATTGCATGCAGCAAGGGGATTTGGTAGCTTTTGATTCATATATTTTGTAACCATTATACTACTCTGCGTAAATATTGTATTACAGAGATTGTTAATTAAATTTCATATTAATACAAAACTCTTGTTTTATGATTTCATCCCGAAGTTTTAACGAAACATTTACGGCGCTTACCCGAACTGCGCTTTTCTTCTAATTTGTTTTAATTTGGCTTATATCAAAGGCTGTTTATGGATGTTTCCTCTTTTTCCTTTTGTCTACAGAAAGAAAAAAATTATTCAATATTAATGGAATGAACTGGGAATTTCTGTTAGCAATTTAAGGCAATTTGCTTTCTTGTGCTTGAATTTTCAATTGATTTGAAAGTTTGTTTCTACCCTAAGATGTTTAATTCCGAAGACTAACTATTCAGAAGAATTTTTACATATCGTAGTTACATACAGTTAATTAACTGTAAAAATATAAGAATGGCAAAGAATTGGATTGGAACATAATTAATCAAAAATTTGCAATTTTTAGGTATAGTCTTATAATTTAATTACGTGTAATTATAATGCGCTTGCAATATTTTCCTAAGCTGTATTTGATGCTCTTTCGTATTTTTCTTCTGTTACAAAATATTGTTTAATGAAAAATTTGTGACATTCAAGATTGATGCCATTATGCGAAGACAGATATCAAAATAATTACTTTATATATATATTGGATTCTTACGTAAATAACTTCTTAATTTAATAATTCATAAGTTGTTTATTAAAAGACAAAATAAATATTTATTAAATGATAAAAATACATCTTGTAAATTATTCTAGAGCGTAGATCGTAACTTACTTTCTATATAATCTTGGTTTCAAACTAAAAACACAATCGCATCTAGCTGTTCTCCTCTGTAGACATTATCTTTAATGATGATAATTAAATTGTAATCATGATTTTGTAAGCCATAAATAAAATTTACTTATATATATATTTGTGTTTGAAGAGGAGAGTAATAAATTACATACTCATAAAGATAATATTCATATATTTTTATACCATTGTCTATGTATCGCTTCTTTATATATCAATAATAAACAAGGTAAACAAAAAGTCTATTTTTAATTTTAAAATTTCAGCATGAAATAAAAGTTGAAAATAGCAATGTAAAGTTCTTATCATTGTATAACTTTATTATTAATTCTTTTTCTGGCGACATTGGTTCATAAGCGTAAGCAGTGAATCATAATTTAATTTTAAAGGTAATGGTGTCGAGAAGAAAAAAAGAGTGCGTTTTATGGTTCCATGAAACGAATTGGCCTTATCTGTTCAAAGGGCTTTTAGGCGCTATCTTCTAGGTATACAGATGTTAAAATGCACCCACGTTAGAACTCGGTTGTTCATTGCTTAAAGGAAGAAAAATATCTTGGCAGATGGTTTGGAAAGGAAGGACCATTACCTTGGTATCTAAGCTCTAATGCAATTACTCCACTGGATTTCTACTTTTGGGTTAAATGAAATTAAATAATTTTCAGTGCCTTAAATCTTCTGAATAGCTGTGTGGGCGTGGTCAATAAATAAAGGAAAGATTGTTTACCACATCATATAAAAGAAGCAAAACATAATAGAAAAACAATAAAATAAAATAACATAACAATCTTTCATATCAAATTCGAAAAGATATGAAAAAACCAAATGAGCGAATTAGTGTGCTTTAATTGTGTCTTTCAGTTATAAATATCAGTATATTTCTGTTTATATATTAACTCGATCATTAAACGATTTGTACTTTCTCTCTCTCGCTCTCTATATATATGTATATATTTCTATTAAGCACTCAATTATTACGTGTGACAAAAAGTGTCACTGGGCTTTTGGATTCTCTCCGAGATATATTATTTTTTATTTTATTTAACTCTTTAATCCCGAGGCAACTTATTTATTATTATTATTATTAATATCATTAGAATCTTGTACAATTAATGCGCTATGTAAAAACAAAAAAAAAATCATATAAATGATATTTGATCGGAAAATAACTTAACGTTCAAAACTGAATTTAGGCATTATTTTTAGTTAAAATAAACTTTTCAGTTTTGCTTTAGTATTAATAATTTTTCAAAAGTTGCCTTAGATATACACGTAGCGACACTTCTGAAAAAAAATTACAATATGTTTTTTTTTTTTATTTTTTTTTTTCTTTCTCTCTTTTTCCGTTTCCACAAACTCATTACTTGTGCTATATTCTAGTAAAAATTTGAATCCTTTGAAGACATAGAACCGGCTTCTATGGCCTTCTGAATAGGCGAACATTAATTATTACCAACTATATTCAAAGTGTAATTCTGTGGACTCATTCAAGCCGTTGCTTATATTGTCTGTTTTCAGAAACGGAAACCCTCTGCGAATTTGCGCATGTGACAGTAGGCTTTAATTCCATGAAAAAGTCGGAGATGAAAGATAGAGGGAAAGAGTTTACGTGCCTGTCAAAGATCTCAGGAAATAGCTTTGTTACTAACAATGTACACGTTAGAAATCACATTATCCATAAGGACCTCGAAATTGAAACACTTAAGGAATTTATAAAATCTGGAAAGAAAATTCTTCTCCCATATTCCAGACCACGACAACGAACATATAAGTTGCCAAATATCATTCTCTCACAATAATGGGATATACGCCTCTTCTTACTCAACGACTAAATGGGCCCCTCTGCTTAGTTCATGAATGAATCTACTAAAATTTAATATAATTAGAAGCAAAATCTTCTTTATAATTTAAATAATCTATATTACAATTGAGATAACTGTTTGTGAAATCTTCGTAGGTCAACCTCATAAATGCTTCTATCAAATTCCATAAAGGCTTTTCCTATTAAGCTGAGAAGTCCTTCGGCACTGTCACGAAGAATCTAATTTTAACAAGGGAACGGCACGACTTGGGAAATTTAGTTCGGAATGAAACTGTCCATAATAGTAGCATACCTTTAGGGTGATCAACCATTAATCTTATAAAAAGCAATGGCTAGCCAATTCGAAGAAAATAGCCCTCAAACTTTGAGCATAGCTTATTTACTAGTAAGTGGGCAGAAGCATTACCGGCCAGATAGCTTATGTGACTGGGTTGTCTCGTACTGCCCGCTTGGTCCTCAGTTCGATCCTGGCTGTGCTTAATTATTAATTTTTTTCCAAAATTATTTCAAATTAAATGAAAAATTTTAAAAAATGCTTTTAATTAAAATATTAAATAGTTTTAAGCATGGAATAACTTCATTCATATAAAACTTGACTTAAAGTTAGAATTTAAGTTGTAATCAATGAAATATTTATAAATGCATCTTTATTGGTGATAAATAATAATTATAATAACTCACCATCATAAAACATTTTTGTTTAGGCTTTATCATTCAAAAATTTTAGAGATTCGTCTACATTTATTAATTGATTTTATATTTATCTTCCCTTTTCTACTAGTAATTCTATATTTCTATATTTAATTACATATAAGAACAGAATGAAAATTATCACAAAAACATTTGATAAAAACATTTAATAAATGACGATTGCTCACAAGAACATTTTTACAACAGCAGTTCTTTAAGTGATTTTTTGAGCGATTCCATCTGCAAACTCCGATATTCTAGCAATATCTTTATTTATAGTATAATTAATATCTGTGTCATGCTAATTTAACAAAAAACGATTCTAAGCACTTCAATATCCAAGATGAATAACCACGTTTATTCAGAGTATCTAAAGGCATAAGAGAAGAAGCACTGTAGAGGAATTTTATACGATAGTGAGGAAACACATTTACCCATTGGTCCCTTCTGAAGCATTGAAATTTTGGATCATCTGCCAGTGCGTTTAATAGATTAACAGCGGCTCTGTCTACTATTTCCATTCAATCATTTAAATATTGGATAATCTGTGTATGTATTGAATACATTAACATCTGCTCTCTACTGTTTCCAAGATAAAGTAAAAACGAAGTATATGTAAACATAAAAACCCAGTAATTTAAAACTTTTAATGACATTAAGATTGAAATTTTAATTAAAATTGTAATATTTCTCACCTTTAAAGATGTATTTATAATTTTTATTTCATATAAATTAAATTTAAACTTTAATTCAAGTTCCATATGAATGAACAGTTTTTATGTATAAATATATTATGAATAAATCATATTATGATTAAAAATATTTTTAAATTTTTTTCATAACTAATAAATACAAACCATAGCAGACTCGAACCGTGGACCAAAAACGAAGTAAGCGAGTACTCTGCCACCTAAGCTCTCTTGACCGCTAAATATGCAGCAACAGTTACTAATATATAAACTGTGCCCAAAGTTTGAGGCCACTTTCTTCGAATTTGTTTACCTTTGAACTTTATTAGATTAAAGCGTGAACACTCTAAAGGTAGGCTCTCTATTAATATCCGAAGTTTTATACCGAACCGAATTTCCCAAGTCGAGTCCTCCCCTTATAAATCAAATCAAGCTCACATTGTGAAGTTGATCTGTCTCAAAATTTATTTACATTTACCAGCTAGAATATAAAATTCGGACTTTAAATAAAATTCTGCAAAGATATATATATATATATATATAGAAAATACTTGTATTAAAATAGTGGTGAGATATCTATGTTTTTTTTTACATAAAAGCTTAGTACAGTTAACGAAGTCGCTAAATCCCGAAACAAAGTTCGTTATATTGAAAATTCGTTAAATAGAGATTCACCTTCTAAAATACTTTAAACTACACAAAACAGATTTTAAATTCATAAACACTGAATATTATTATAAAAGTAATTCATCGCGCATTCATTTTGTAAATTAATATATTTGTTTTATATATTTTACGCATCGAAAAGAAATCTGCAAAGGAAACAAGAATAAAATAAAACATTGTCCGGGAATACAATGTATTTTCAATTAAAAAATAATTTTATATTAAAATTAATGAATTTTAGCATTTCATCATAGTAAGGTTTGTTGATTTCTGCATCATGATCATTTCCATCTTCGTCTTCATCGCAATTCTTTGCGGTATTGTTTTTATTTTTCACACTGTCCACTTCAAAACTGCCTCATCCACATCTTCATAGACACATGCTTTTAAACGTTTTGAACAAGAATTCGATGAATCATAATTTTGTATCTTATCACGATTTTTTTATTATGGTTGACAAGCTGTTTGGAGGAATACCAAATTTTAAAGCAATATGCTTTTTCTTACGTCTTTATCCACCTCATGAAAAATTAATTATTTTTCTTTGAAGCTCATTTATCTTCGCTTTGATATTTTCCAGATCCAAGGTCATTGATTAACATAAAATGTGTTAAAAGAAAGAATAAGCTTGAAATGTTTAGAAATATTTTGAGAAATAGGGAGAAAAAAAAATATTGGATCACAAGAAAATGTTCGTTAAATAGTGAATGCACTTCTCTATTTGGAGGTTATTTTACGAAGAAATTCGCAAAATGTTCTTGGTTCCAAGAAAATGTTCGCAAAATAGAGAAATTCGCAAAATAGAGGTTCGTTAAATAGAGGTCCGACTATGTCTAAAAATGGCCATTTCAAACCCTGGGAAAAGCTTTCATAAGTGTCGATTCAGTATGTATTTGGAGCAACAATTATTGCAAACATAGATTCCAAAAATCTCATTCTCTTCAAATATTCTCCAGTGAACATTATACTTACAGGTCAGTTTCAGAAATTCAATCAGAGGGAAAAACTGGCGCCACCTGGTGGGACGATGGCTTATTATATTTTACATGAATTGATAAGAATTTATGTTTACTTATATATTTCTTAGACTTTTTCTATTCCAGAATTGCAACTCTTGTGAAAATTTGGCGTTTATTTATTTTGGTTTTATTGATATATGATGATTAATTAAGAGTTATTCTGCGTAGTTGGGAGTTAGGTTTAGTTCCGGTCGTTGCTCGGGGTTATATTATGGTGCTATGTCTACCATCGTCACACTTTTACTATAAGATATCGTCGTAGTTCAGGCAGAAGTCACTGAGTCAAGAAAAACCTTTTGACGTACTACTGCAATCAATTAGAATTTGTAAATAATTCTTTCAAGATAAATCTCCTATTGAAACATCAGTTTATGAAGCGTAGGATCTAGAAATCTGTAAAATAATCTTTACTATTATTCATAACGTATAAACTTTTTTTATAAATAAAATAATTCGGAAAAAAAGATTTTCCAGAATTCTAGTTGTTATAAAAATAGAAGTTATAGTGTGTACTTTTCTTTCCACCAATAGTGCAAATAATAAGAAACTCAACAGACAATTTGAAAATGGTAAGCATAATCCACTCACAATACAAAAAGACGATTTCCAAATTAATACTATAGGTAACCAGATTAATAATTTAATTAGTTGTTCTGTAAGAGTTGCTAATGTATATAGTGAGTGGTCATAAAATAACTTAAGGTGTTTGGAGTTAGATTATAAAAAAAATCTTGACAACCAACTATACCCAAAGTAAGTCCGTATTCTTTTTATCATAATTTTTTATTCGGAAAAAATAAGTGCCAACCATTGCAATATGCTGCTGACCTTGCAGTTGGCCCAGTCAATGTGACAAAAAAAGAATTAAGGAAGTAAGTGTAAAGACAGGTAGGAAGGATAAAATGGTTACTTCGTACTGGATAGACATTAGTTCTCCTTTCTAGCGGACAGATACCTAATTACACTCTACTAGTCAAGAAAAAGTAGCATTCATAGTAGTGAGTTGTAGTAGTTGAATTCACTGCATCTGTGAAGGTTTATTTGTTTTAAGACGTCAACTCTGTAAAGTTTGTTTGATATTAAACTATCTTTACTTAAAAATCATTACAGTTATAAAAATTACATTAAGTTCAGTTTATTATACGTTTACTAAGGACTTATACCTATAACAAAGATGGATTTACACAAATAATTGTTTGTTTCTATTTCGATTTTTATTACATCTACATTCAAGGTAAAACCGGGTACTCCAAGTGGCGTAGGGACGTGAGATTTCGATTCATCCAAAATAGTATTAATTGCATTTTCTGCCACCAACTTCATTATGGAACTCTACACGCAGTTTGCCGAGTAACTGCATGAATTACAAAACCAATCATTTCTACTAAAAATTTGTTTTGGAATAGCAGATACGTGTGTTTTAGTGAGTAACGTTTTTTATCCACAAAATTAGAACTTTCCGATTTTTGGTTGGACATAATTTTGCAGTCAAGCTCCAGATACATCATATTATTTTATGGCCAACAATTACTTTTTAAGATAAATTAATGCGCATAAAATCATTCATTTGATTATATATCACGCATATCACTCAATATAGAAAAATAAAACCATTACTTCTTCTGCCTGTAAATTTTAGATAAAGGACACTTTCCTGATATTAACAGAACTCACTTGTAATTTTAATGTTTATATTGCGTCTGTTTGAATAAAAGATTTGACTACATTAGCCACAATACGTGTTCAAGACTAATTTGCCATTTGCTATAGGTTCGTGCCTATTGAAAAGGGAAATAAAACCATTAAAAGAATTTTAAAATTGACTCTTTGTCTTTAAATTTTTTTCCAAACACTGAACATGTAAAAAATTATTCTATTCCTAATTGTATGATAAAGAAGTATTTGCTGGAGTAAGAATAGTTTTAAATGTTAAGGCTAAATAAAATTTATACTTGTGAATTTTTAACAATAAATTACAGTTGCATATTTTTTTCACAAACACAAAATATCTACACATTTATAAATTCATTTAACTTTTTGATTAATTCATCTTACGAAATTTACAACACATAAAGAAAGTGAATATCACCAAAATCTTCTTTAAAAAATTTTGAACTATTATTAAAATTATGAATTCTTTCTCTGAATGCAACCATTTCGTGTTGAAACCTATACTGTGCAGTAAATTACATTTTCATTAATCAGTTTCTGCTATTTTTAGAATTTATTAAGATTATTTTGCTAAATAATTAATAAAATAATTTAATTTACATTTTTTTAAATAATGATAGTGAAATTTTCCATCAAATATTAGTTAAAGAATTATAGGTTTTTAGTAAATGGATCTTCAATGTAAATTTAATTTCGAAATTAATTGCTTTCATTTTTATCTGTATTCCTGTTAGACGATTAATTTTCTTGCACTGTTAGAAGATTTTTATATCTAGTCAAATGTGTTTCCTGTATTCCCGACCCCCCGAAAATACATACAAAATTTTAGACAGACGAGAAATAATAATAAACTGTAGCTGTCTGAATTAAAATTAAATGCAGTCATTATGACAGCCGAAATCAACTTTGAATTTTAAGCATTGCATATTTAATACTTTTTAATATTCTGACTGTGAATACGTTTGCACCCGTTCATGTTTATCGTTCTAAAAGTGTTTTTATATTTGCTTCGAATAAGTTCAAAGAAAAAAAACTATCTAGATGCTGGATTCATCCATTGATATCCTGATATTTCTTTGAGAAATCATGTTTACGAAACTACACAAAACTTTTTTTACGAGGGATCAACTTCATATTTATGTCCTGTTCCTTAAACTCCGAAGGGCAGCGCTGATAAGAAGCACCGTGAAAAGTTTATAGGAAACCAGAAAAGAAGCTTGTTCTCGAAATGTTCAATTTTTCCATAAATCAGACTTCCAAATGTCATCTGGTGAAAAGAAAGAGTAAAATGCCATATAAGAAATTTTAAAGACTTCTTAATAACAGTCTTATCTTAAAGGTTTGTTATATTTTTTTACTTTCTGCAATCTTGCAATTCATTCTTAGGTAACAAATATTGCACTTTTGTAGATTAATATTGTAATGTGTTACAATAAGTAAATTGAAAAATTATTACGATCAAAACATCTTAAATTATAGGTAACTAACGCTTACCTTTGTTTTGGACGTATCAGGTTTTTTTCATAGTGGAGTGGCTTTAATCCAATCTGAAATCTCTTTATTATGTGGCAGGTATGAAGTCAGGGAGTAAATCTTTAAGAATGAAAATATTTAATAATGATTAAGTTTACATGATTAATTTTACATTTACAAAAGTTAGAAAAAGGGGATTACAAAAACGCGCGTAGCAAAGCTGGCCGCTAAAACCAAGAGAAAGCAAGGTAAACAAAACCCCTGGTGGCGGGGAAGGAAAGTTCTCTTCAGTTAATTTCAGTCCCTGGTGGTTTCCGACAAAATGATGTTGATATATTTTTAGACCTTAATAGCCCATCGACCTATTGCAATTTATTGACAAGATGATGCATAGAGCCAGTTAAAGGCAAGGAGGTAAAAATTGCATATTGAAATAATTTCACATATTTTTGTCAACATCACTGGGAATTAGTACCATCGGAAGTTATAGATCAATTTTAAAAATTAATTTTATTAGTCTTTAGAAAATGAAAATTAATAGCTAGTACTATAATAATACGATATAGAAAATTTTTAAAAATTACGGAACTACTATCAAATTTCGTCACATTTTACGTTTTTCAATGTCCTTGCGTGAATGAAAGATATCCAATCAATTTCCTTATTTTATTTCTCATCAATTCGCAATTTTCTGCGGCAATGGCTTTATAAAAACTTATTCGACACATCATAATGTGAATGTACGTATTTATAAAAGTTTTACCACTGTTTTAATAAAACATTTTTGTATTTCCGTACCGGGGTTGGCTATGGCCTTTTTTATATTATATAAAGCTTGGAGGGAACCTTTTGAGGACGACTGTCATGTGGTCCGCTGGCATATTCGTAGGCGTCCACAAAGGACTAAAGGTGATATCTTTTGAAGGCTCCAGAGAGAATCGAAGATACTTTTTCTTTGGCTTTTGAGGTTTCAGCTCAATGGATGTAGGTCAATGACATCCATTTCGATGCGGGTATTCAGCAGGATTCTCCGTCTTTCCTGAGCATCCGGAGAGAATGACTGACCGTCCATCTATAAACTCTACACGTATCATTCAAAGAAAAATTGTTTAAGGAACATGAACGGGTAGGGAGATAAAATTCAATTGTTGAAAAATTGAAAAAAAGGGTTTGTCGACATCTTTCCAAAAGATTCTTCATTTTATCCCGATGAATTATGAAAATTTGAAAGATAAAATACGCGGACCTTAAATGTTCTAAAAGTGGATAATTGTTAAAGTCCGATTCGTTATATTAGTAACAGTTTATGCATTAAAGGAAATTGGAAAAAAAACATTATTAATGTTCCTGGGATGTTTTATCACTATTTTAATTCAAATTTTTTCTATATATAGTTTTCTACAGAAAGCCACCTTCAAATCTTTACACATCTTGGCAAGTTTGCTTTAATTTATAGCCTGGTATTTTATGTCCGGGCTGGTATACAAAGGCTAGAGTTGAAGTCGTTCTCTTTTGATGTGACTATGAAATAAGCGAAGTGGTACGGTTAAATTCTGATTTTTGAGGTTTCAGCGCCATCATTTAGCTCCATGGACGTATGATATTTGAAAAAAGGTAGGAGGAATAACAGTTATCATAATTATATATTTAAATTATTGGATAACATGGGAAATGATGTTAAATTTGGAGAAAAATTGCCAACTCAATTTGCATCGAATAGGAGATAAACAGAGAAGAAGTACCAGGGGTCTCATTCTAGAGTTTCTTAAAAATCTGAAACGCCACAATCTTCTATATACAAATCTAGCCACATTGATTTCTGCATTTTCAAATGGAAACCCGAGGTTTTATTGCCATGTTAGTGTGCAGTTTACGACTTTTGACATCTTTCTAGATAACAGATAAATTTTATACATGTTTATTAACTTTCATAAAAAAAATGTAGTGGTTGAATTATAACTCACTTATCATTTAAATTTTTTAAATATCTTGTTTACATCATTTATTTTTATATTAATTTTATTCATCATGTAACTTTATTAGGAACTGTATAAAAGATTAATGATATTTTGTTTTGACTTTGAGGATTATGATTTCAGGTGGAGATAGATTATCGCAAGTCTAAAAAATAAAGGCTATTTAAAATACAGGATTCCCAATTCTTATTTGATAGCGTAAACAAACTTTTTTGTTGCTTCTATATTTATTAAAAAATAAGAAGCCAATATAAGGTGCTGACCCGTTCCCGTAAATAAATAAAATACAGTTAATTCAATTAGAGACTCAATTCAAAATAAGCAGTATCATTACTGAAGGAACGAAATTTAACTATTTCACTTCTCAAATAGATAATAAATTTGTTGAAAATTGTATGGAATATCATTATTAGTGATAGCGAAATTAAAAGTTCGTATTCTAAAAGTAGACTCTTGAATTTATTTAAAGAAAGTGAAAATGCAAGATTTCAATGTTTAACCCTCCAGTGGGCAAGCATTCATATTGCTATGTGTAATGAAATTGTCAGGTCGAAAGAGCAGAGTTTCCCTCAAAATTGTCAGGGTTTCGACGAAAGATTACCTTCCCCTTTTATGATTATTTCCTCGCCGTGGGTAGGCTATTAGACCCATCATTGGCCGGCAGTGACAGATGACTTTTGTTGCTTTATCGCCTTGAAAGGATTCTTTGCGAGAGGACCCTTTGTGAAAGGGGCCTTCTTTGAGTATTCTCAGGAAACTTTGTGAATTTCTTGCAATTTTAAAATGCAAGACGTCAAAGTGGGAATCTGTGAAATGTTTGATTTTTTTTATAGAAAAATATATAAAACTTACATTAGAGCATATATTTTTATAATTTTTTATATGAGTCTTGATGTTACAAATTAAAGTTGTATGTTTGATTAGTTTCTCCTCACTACATATTTATGAAAATACTTTTATTATTTCGAAGTACGAAATTATTGCTCGAAATTAGGTAAGAGAACTTTAATTCTTGAAAGGAAAACAAATATATATTATTTATCGCATTGCAAATGTATTGTAGTACTTAAAAATGTGTGTGTAAAACAATAATCAAAATTATTAACACTACGTTATAATTTTGTTACAGTTGCTTCTAGTTTATAAACATTTTCTGTAATTTTTATGTAGGATAAATTTATTTCTTGTTCCGTCATTAAAATACTTATATCTGTTCTTTCGCGCATTTTCAAGAATAACTAAGACTGGTTTGATTTCATAGTTTCGGAAAAAGTTCCCTTTGGAATTTTATATAATCATTAACCCTCCTAGCGTCAGGCCCGAGAATTCACCTCGGACTTTTTTCTCCTATAGCGGCAGACCCGAAACTGTCTCTGGAAAGAAAAGTTGCTTATAAGTGTCCGTCCCGAGATTTTCTTTCTGCCAGTTTTTCTATCCCCCAGGTGTCATGCGGCGATGCAATGAGAGGGAGTGTCTGTGGTCAGGGGTGGGTCAGTAAGAATAAATCTAGTCTTTCAACTCCTATTGCGCTTAACAGCGTAAAATCAGTCAGAGG
>BGPR01018553.1:20066-30673 GCA_013235015.1 Araneus ventricosus | reverse complement strand
CACATAAATCGCTAAACAGTCAAATGGACGAGAGGTATGGAAATTCCGCAACTGACAAATAGGCGCAATTTTCCACTAAAGGAAGCAGAGAATTTTCTCCTGTTACCGCAGAGATTTATTGCCAGATAGCACGATTTCTCAAACGAAAGTGCATTCTTTCACCCAAAGCACAAATACGAAAATAAAAAAGAAAGAAAAACTGCCCCAGGGTATCAACAAAATAATCCACATTTAAAACCGTGACCCAGTGCTCCTCTCTTCAGCCATGCCCATATTCGGCAGTCTGGAGAAACTCGAAATCGTTATGGCAACGACAGCGGTGTTGCCAACAGATTTCTGTTGGATGGAGAAATTTCTCCCTTTTAATAGAATATGGATTGCGTTTAAAAGTTCTTCCATAAATATAACAGACCCGACCACAAAAGGCACTAAAGCAGTTGGGAAGTGATGCAAGAATAGAAAAGGCGAAATCTGAACGAAAGAAACCAGAATGAGTCAATGCATTCCGACGGTGTTGCATAAGACTGAGAAGCTTGCAAATAGCACATTACAGAATTCAAGAGGATGTGGTTGCATTAGCTGCGATTGTATAAAGAGACGAGGAATAACGTTAACGACGAAGCCGCAGATATCACCATAGATTTCGAAGATGTTCATTGGAATATTAACATATCACCATAGATTTCGAAGATGTTCATTGGAATATTAACAATCTACTTTCTGAAAACAGGTAGGACGAAGTGAATCAGAGTTCAGGACTTCTAAATTGATTAATGTAACTGTTTATTAGTCACTTCTATTGAAGTCAACATAAATGCATCGCTTAATTTGTTCAGCAGCAACTTAATGCTTGCTTTTAGTGTTTCCTTCACAACATGTCATTTAAGGAATATTCATATTTTTTTATGAGAAATGAATGAAATAACTTGGTCTCTTCGTGCCTTTCTATATGTTTCAAGGGTACGGATGTTATCGAGAGAAACGTTATTAGAAATTATATTCCTTTAAATAATATGCACTTGCGCTCATGCCTTTCCATTTTTAAAAATCTAAATTAACATGCTTTAAACATACATCCAAAGTGCGTCGAGCACCAAAAGGGAAAAAATGCTAATCTTAATATAAATAAAAGTCATTGTGGGTATATGTTCCATATCTCCTAAACTACTAGATCGATTTCAACCAAATTTTGCACACTTATTATTTAAGACAAGAGGAAGATTATTGTCAAATTTTCCAAGCCTAAAAGTTAATTAAACAGTCAATTAGAAATTAACCGAAACCGTTTTTCAGCTGTAAGTTCGGAGAAAATAATCTCCCAAAAAATATTTTTATACCATCTTAAAGTTCAAAGTTTTACCTTTTAAATGATACCAATTTTACATCTGTGACATTTTCCCTTCAATTTTTAAAGTTTAATAATTGTTAATTACGTGCAGACGATTTTGAAATAACGCAAATTTATAGCTACTCCGTTGCTAGGCAACGGTTAGACTTTGAACTAATTTACCTTTATTTCTGAAATGTTTGCTTATTTTTATAAATATATTTTATTTAAGAAGAGAGTCAACTGTTAACTTTTAAAAGCCCCAAATCTTTAAAATTTCAGTTAATTGGAAATTAAGCAAGGTTTTTGCATTTTCCGTTATATTTTTCGAAAATATGTATTATATCACAAAAACTATTTTTACAAAAATTTAAAAAATTAGCTTTTCAAGACACAAGATTCATTTCCGTACAATTCGTTGTCCTCATTTTAATAATTTTTCAAAAATTAAATTGTGTATAAAATTTACAATTTATGACACTTCTTTTTTATTGTTGAAGAACAAGAATACATAAGAACTGTTGCTAGATCACATTTAGAAGAATTTTGGATGAAGACGAATTTTATTATTTTTTATTCATATTTATTCTAACGCTTTTTCTCAATGAAAAATTTACTATGTAATTGTCCCAAAACATCCGTTAAAATCTTTCTTATACTGCAAGATTTATGAATAAAACTTGAAGTACCTATACAATAAATACTAATAACTTATGGAGAAAATCAGTTATCGGCGGTTTTTACAAATCATCTGGTTGAACTGATATTGTCATTTTAATTAAAAAAAACATTTCAGGCGATAAAAGAATTTTGGGTATTGTAATTTTCCATACAAAAGTAGTTTTTTTACATCAAAAATATTACACATGACAGTATTTTAATCCCAAGCTAGTGTTGAATATAAAGTGTATGGAAGCTTATTGGGAAGGCGATTACTTTTTATGAAAGCCCATACGAAACTTTTCCAGTATGCCAATGGGAAGAAAGAGTGTCGTAGCACTGGTAAAAATGGTGTTCAGGGTTATAGTATTGACTACCGTCCCTTCAGTTATATTTGTCGACCCAAAATTCGCTTAAATCAAAAGTATTTTGTCGCGTTTACATTGGAATAAAAATATCCTTTGTAACACAAAGATATTTGTTGGCCTAATTTCGCTTAATGCAAAAGTATTTTGTCGCCCTTACATTGGAATAAAAATATCCTTTGTAACACAAAGAGTTTTTAAATCAATTATTTAATATTACGACTTTCAGCGTAAGGGGATGCTAATAAAACTGATATAAAACGCTGAGTCCCAAATAGGCAGTAACAAAGACGTTCCGGAACAGCTGGAGTAATCCCAATTCTTCGTTAAAGCTTCAAAACGTGTCTCGGATTAAAATAAAATGTTTTGGATTGCCCCGTTATTTACTTATAAGCAAAAGTTCATGTTAAAAAACATTTTTTAAGGTTTAATTAGACTGAACTTTAAAAAAAAGTGGCTTCTTAAGAGTTCATATTAAGAATTTTAAGAAAAGACCACTTATATTCAATATTAAAAAATAATTGCTGAAGAATTCTCCTTCGAAAATAAAATCTATGTAGAAGAGAAGAATTGCACAAAATACAGCCACCCTATTTAAGAGAATAGTATCAGTTCAGTACTGTAATACTCTCGAATATAATTAGGTTCCATTAAGTGTAGCTTAGTACTGACACAGGTGTCGATGACATACATTGTTGTAATATAATCCGCTTTCTCTTGTAAGCAAAGGGAAATCACCCCACGTTAAAAAGAAGAAAAAAATCGAGCATCTTGGGTTGAAATTCTGATAATCTAGTCACTTCATAAATATTAAACAATACTTTCTCTTTGTATACTTCGTATACTGATCAGGGTTGCCTCACCACAAAGGGATAGGCATGTGTTCTTCGCGATATTATCTCTGCATCCGATACTCATCTGGCCATCACTGTGAATCATCGGGATCAAAGTTCGCAGACGATCCTTTCGGCAGCAAGGAAAATGATGTAGTAAAAAAATCGCACCGTTTTTTGTGCAAGAAAACACCGCCCAAAGCACGGCGGGTGGCAGCTATTTATTTACAGAGTGCAGATATCTTTTTTTACTTTCAAGACTGCAGCTTTTTACGATTCTGTCGAAGCGATGACAAGATATCGCGCGTATCCAGATGACAGATACGTTGATTAATGAACATGACGATTCTCAGATTTGGAAGTATCCAGATCGAACGGATTTCACCCGCAGACAACCGCGCGTGTGAAAATCTCACAAAGACAAGTCAGCACCATGGACAGAAAAATAATCGGTATTTCATATCAGAAATAATGTAAAAAAAAGAAAGAATTCGAACGCATAACAGAGGAACTTTTTACAGCTTTTTGTCAACTCTGGACAAAGAACAGATGACAACAGCAAGGAAAAACAAAAGTTCATTGAATGCTGTATTTAATAAAGAAATGGTTTACGAAAACAGTACTTTACAGTCCCGTCTTTCGTTCTGTTTTCATGTATCCAACTCGATTTCACTCTCTTTCAACACGAATTTTTCCCTTTTTTAAACTCTACACTTCTTCAGAGACACTTTTCCCAAACTCCATTTTTGAACGAGCGCCCCAGGCACAAATTCTGTCTGGGACACACAAAAAAACGCCTTCCTTGGTGAGCTGGCCTTCAAACTTACCGGCAAACACCGTATGGGACCGGTTCCCCATGTGTCATTTAGTTCCTAATTTGTGTCTTTGCGATCTCGTCCGCCGGGCCCTCGCCACTGGGAGGAAGCATCCATAAACATGAGGCGGAGGAGCGCCCTTTTAAGGAGGGCACCCGCCAACACAAGGGAGGGAAGGAAGCGCAATTACAGGATAGACTCCGCGCTTGTTATTCCCAATGGGAATAATAAGCACGCTCTTCTCGGCGAGCCTCTCATTTGAAAGACCGAATCGACCGTTATTCGAGCAATGAATCCTTCATTGGAGCAGACAGAAATAGTTCTTCACTTTCACAGGAAACAACCTGTGGCGTAGTTGCTGCTAAATGGCTCGAATGTCAATACTTTGATTGAATCACTTATTAAAGCAGGTTCTTAGGCGCACAAAGAGTCAACAAATTGAACGAAAACAGCATCTTAACACACTGCTGACCGGCAATTTTACACGGAGGCTATCTCATGTCATCGGCTATTATTTCGTAATTGAATGTGAAAATAAAACAAATTAACTCGTGATCGGTCAACAACGTTTGTGCATGAAAACACGAGTTAACTCGTGACCTGTCAACGGTTGGGCATGAAAACACGAGTTAATTCGTGATGGGTCAACGTTTGGCCATGAAAACACGAGTGTTAGATTGCAAATATTGCATCAACATCATTTTTCGGTTTTGTCAGTATTTTTAATTAATTTAATTCTTCGCCACTAAAGTTTCTTTCTTTTCTTGTGGCAACTTTGGAAAATTTTGAAATTCAAACGTTAATTTTAGCCGTTTCATTTAATTTCTAAATTTTACTTAATTATTTACTTTGTTTTCGATTTAATTATTATTTGTCTTAACTTTTGTTGTTGTTTCCATTAAGGTTTCAACTTTATTAATTTTTAAATTCAAATTTCGCAACGGGATTATTTCTTCGCCATCTTGGCTCGCGTAGGTTTTTGGCGCTATGAGGTCTTGGGCGTCTGTATCTGGAATCGTTTTCCGTTACTTTTTGAATTCTTTTGTGATGGGGTAAGCGAGTGGTTGGTGTTGTTCCAGCTGCGGGCCCCCGGGCCGGTTGGGCCTGGGGTCTTGTCTTGTCTTGCCTCTGCTTTAATTTTTCCGTTAATATTTTTTGTATTCCTGAGTCTGAAGCTGAAGATTCTTTTTATTCTTCATTGGTATTCCTAAAAAGATGCAGTTTGAAAAAACACAGTGATGTATGGTCTGAAAGACGAGATGAAGTTTTTTTCTACAACACTATGCCGGAACAATCTGTGAATTAAGGTGCTGTGTGTGAAAGAAAGCATTTCTTCTTTATGCCGGAACAATATGTGAATTAAGGTGCTGTGTGTGAAAGAAAGCATTTCTTTCTTCTTCATTTTAAAATGTTCTCTGCTACATGGTGGCATGAACGCTAGTTTTCATCAATGTTACAGAGTTATAAATGATCATCACCTTTTACAAGATCTGCATTATGTGTAATACCTTCAGCATTTTTCTTCTTCATCGTAATAATGTGGACACTTAATTAAGGAGATTATGATCATCCTTTAATCTTCAGTTTCTGCTCAACGTCTTTTTCCCATCTTCAGCTTTTCCGAATTTTGAATGCATGATACAAGTCTAAAAAAATGGCCGAAGAAAATGCGAAAATGTGCAAGTTGCATACTTCAAAATATCATTGTTAAGTGAATATAAAGAAAATTCACTTATGTAATAGTATTCATCAATTCAAGAAGTGTTTGTTAATAATGATCATTACATCTCTATCAAATTTAGGTTGTTTTTTTTTACTTTGTGTTCTGAAATATAATTCTTAGGCCTGCAGTGCTAATGTGTAGCTACAATTTTTATTTTTTGTTTTGTTTGATAAATGTTCATTCCTGTGCATCAATTTTTATGCATATATCTAATTTTTTGTGGCAGTAATTAATTTCAATATTAATAATTGTTAAATAAAAAATTATTTAAATTTTAATAAAATTGTTTTTGTTTAATTATTTTTTAGCATTGTACTACCACTATATGCGAATTGACTTTTAATTATGTAGCTAGGGTTTTCAGGTCAGCAAAGGTAGGTGATATATCAGTATTGTTAGAATTGCTTTTTTTATTATTGTTATTTAATTTAATACCCAGAATTAATTAATTGTTCAATATATATTATAATTTAAATTTTATTTCTGGGCATCTACCTTGCTTCAATGTTTTTATAAATATCCTAGCTACCTCCTCCCAACATATTTGAATTTTTAACATTTTGGTCCCCCAATATTATTTTATTATTTACAACGAGTTAACTCGTGACCGGTCAACGTTTTGGGTATGAAAACACGAGTTAAATCGTGAAGTGTCAACAACGTTTGGGCATGGAAACACGAATTAACTCTTGACCGGTCAACAATGTGACAACCCTTTCAAGTTCACTACATGTTTCGTTTTGAAAATTTCTAAATTTATTTCAAAAATGAGTATCAGACATGTAGCTGATCATACGTATGTAAAGGGGGAAAAAAATTAGCATTTTTTATTTTCAAGAAATTCGTGGTTTCACAGTGAAACCAATGAACGGTAATGTTCTATTTTTTCCTCCGAATAAGTTATCATCGAAATACAATTTAAATTATGTATTTAATTTTTAAGTACACGTGAGTATTCAGGATATTCAACCTTCATAAAATTCAATATTACTTCCGAAGATTCAATCTTAAAAAAATATCAATTTGAGTGAAACAATAGCCCTCTTGGATAAAAGGTGAATAGTTTTTTCCAACTATAAGGAAAGAAACACATGACCTAGTGGTTGATGCAACCTATATTGAGACTCAACAGAAGTGAAGGTAAATGGCATTAAGGCCTAACATTTTTTTCCCAATCCTTTCGTTAACTGTCTCCCTAAACGCAAAAATATTTTGTATTCGCGAATCGACCTTAGAAACTGACGCACAACCATCCATACCCCCTCACCAACACAGACTTGAAGATGTTCCTCAGTTGTTTTTGGAAAATAGGAGAAAATAAATGGGCTTTGCCCTGTAAATATAATTTTTTAATTTTGAAAAATAGCTCAATCTCATTTGTCAATTGTTCGCCATGACACTGGAAACAATCTATTGGGGTGATATATTTCAACTTGTTCTATAAATGATTCTGGGATTCCTAAACCCTTCGCGCTTTTGCGCATGCGCGAATGATTTCATCAAAATAGGGGTGAAGTGAGAAATGGAGAGAGAGATATTTACATTTTAATTAGCGTGACCAAAAAAAAACTCCGGAAGTGCCCTCATCTTACGCATTTCCTGTCACCCCTTTCCAGAGTAAAATCGTCAAAAAGTGCTAGTCTTGGCATTTTGAAACGATCAAACGAGTTGAACGCCTAAAACTAGGTATCTATTTCTCTACGAAAATTGAGTTGCCGCATGGACAATAGAGCTATGATTAATTGTGAAAAAAATGTAGCACGCTTTTCGTTAAATAAGAATAATTTAAAAACGGTTCAAAATGTCCAATAAAAAGCTAGAATCTAACTGTAAATAACTGAAGGAACGTTTAACGCTTGTTAACAGCATAAAATGAAACCAGACTTTATGAAAAACAAATCAAACATGGACTAGGATGTCATCTAACCGCAGTGACGGTTTTTCGAAGAGGTGGTAGAGGCGCCCGCCTCGTGCCTCGAGAATCTAGGGGGGCCTCGAAACCTTTACGACGAGCATAGTAGTGATCGTAGCACAATTGCATCATCAGGTAGGGGGGTCTCGAAGCAATCTTGCGCCTGTGGACTCATATTGACAAAATCCACCGCTGCCTAACCGAGGGTTTTTAAGAAGAGCGTATCAAGATACCGCCATTCTAAAAATATCTCATATATTCATATTTTCACCAGCTGTATCAGGATCTGGTATCGCCCAGCTTGCAGTTTCGAAACCCGAACTTGAAACAGGAGAGAAACTGCAGGGACGGAAGGCCGCTCCGGGTCAGGTGAGCTGAAGCACAAACACAGATGAGCGCTGCGTCTGTATCAGTATCCGAACAGCTGCTTCGAGGAGAAAGGATAAACACAGAGCTGCCGGTTTCCGGCGAGGCTCAACACATTTCCTGTCACTCCCCGCCTACGACTCGAAAAAGGAGAAATAATTAACCGTTCTGACGGGATGTCTTTTTCAATGCAGAAGTATCGGTTAATTTCTATTTTCACTATTTCGGAGAAAAGTTTCCTGGCATTCGTTATGTCTCGAATGGCCGTGGACGCCTATACACTTATCGTGGTCCAATAGCTAATTTCTCAACCGTTAGAGATGGACATATAGTTCCAATTGGGAAAAATGCTTTAAATGAAGGGAAGAATTATAATATATGTTTTCTGAGTGAATAAATATATTCCTGAAAAAGTTACGAATGCTAACTTTTTATACAGTCCCCTGGTCCTAACAGTCATATTTAGTCAAATATTCTTGACACTATCATTTTAAACAAAAAATGTCCCACTCTTCTGCGACTAAAACTGACCGAGTTATGGAGCTTTGAATATCGCTGACTTGGACCACTTCACACCATTTCAATAGTTGTCTTGAAGACGATCCGCCAATTAATGCGCAGCACTTGCTCGACGAGGCCGCTGATTGGCTAAAAATCATGAAATTCGAAGCTCCATAACTCGCTCGGTTTTAGCCGCAGAAGAGTGGGACTTTTTTTGTTTAAAATGTTAGAGTGGCAAGAATATTTTACTAAATATGACTGATAGGACCAGAAGACCGTATAAAAAGTTAGAATTCGTAACTTTTTCAGGAATATATTTATTCACTCAAAAAACATAAGTTATAATTCTTCCCTTCATTTAAAGCATTTTTTCCAATTGGAACTATATGTCCATCTCTAACGGTTTAGAAATTAGCTATTGGACCACGATAAGTGTGGACACCCTGTATAGTACGATAGACAAAGATATGGTCTGAAACTATAGTCAATGAAAACTCAAGAAACATGGTGCAATATTACTGCCATTTAAGAGTAATTAGTATGATCCTAATGTGTTTAAAAAGAATCGACATGTTTGAATAGAATTTAGTTTTATACAATAATATATAATCTATTTTATGCGTAATAAAATCTCCCTCTTTTATATAAAAGAGCAATTTTTTTATGAGTATGTATGTTCCTTTTTATGCTCTTTATACACGCCCAGACCGTATGACTTACAGGAACCAAATTTGACTGTGATAGATTAGCACAAGAGGGAGCTAACCTCGCAAGATTTTTTTTTTAAATTCGAATTAGATTTTTATTTATTTAAGTGGTAAATTCGAGCATTTTTGCCTATTTTCTTTTTTCTCCATTATTATTCAAATATGAGCAAGAAGAAAAATTATGTTTCCCATGTTTAATTTATCAGTTCTTGCATTTTTTTTATTTATCTTCATCTACTGTTCTTTTTAAGCCTTATTAAATGAAGTTGGTTCCTTGCATTGTTTTATTTTTTATTTATTTCTTTTCAATCTATGTTAAGCAGTCTAGGCGTGCATAAAGAACAACAACAAAAAAAGAAACCGAACAATACATACTCATAAAAAAATTCATCTTTTATAGGTATTAGGTATAGGTTTTTTAGGTATACGTATATTGTTTAAAAGTTTGAAATAAATTTTCTTTTTCCAAACTTCTTGCATTTTCATTCAAACCATGCTGTTATCTATACTTATAAAAGGCAATGTTTGCGTGTGTGTGTGTCTGAGATGTCCAGACGAATCTATCGCACTTACGGCCATGAAATTTGGCACACAGGTAGTCGTAATGGTGACTGAATGTACCTCGAAGCCGAAATTTTAAAATTTATTCTAGAAAAATTTTTATTTAATGTTTTGTGTTGTTTGGGGTGATTTTTCGCACTAATTTCTCAATAGCATGGTTTCGGATAACTGTACGACAAAAATCGATACACCATCGGCAAGAGCACGCGATTTCCGTTCTAATGAAGTTAGTTTTGAATTTCTAACGTAATTTACTGAATTTTGACAAATTTATAAAAAATAGCCCTTTTCGCCATCGCAATGTTACTTTTGTTTTTAAATTTGTTGCATCCGACTTTGTAATAACACTAATATTTTCAATTTCTTTCAGCTTATAAGTAAAACGGTTCTCTCGGATTTAAAACAAGAACGGTTAAAATATCTTTTCAAATTTTTTTTTAAATTATTTTTTTCTGGGCAGTTGAGAGTTATTTTTATGGAGAGAGTTCCTCGCGCGGCACTTCTTCGGAACTTTGCTGGCAATTTTGATTGGCGGACGCGCAAGATACGTCATGACCTCCAACTGAATAACTTTGATTATTATTTTCGGCAGTATCTTAACGTATTTATTCATCTCGCATACTTTGCTTGCAGTATAATAATTTTCATGTTGTTATTTTTTAATATTGTTTTGGATTAACTTTTCTACAAATAAAATGCCATTCTCGCAAGAAAAAAAAAATAAGCGGGAAAATCAATAATGTGTAACTTTTGTTTTGATTTTGTTTTCAAAACTTTTTCATGTCTTTGTGGGCTGGGTTTTTTTTTTTTTTTTTTTTTTTTTTTTTTTTTTTTTTT
>BGPR01018553.1:0-15078 GCA_013235015.1 Araneus ventricosus | reverse complement strand
TTGAGGGGGAAAACAAAAGATCACCTTAGTTATTACCTAAAAATTAGAAAGTGTCCCGTTTTGAGGGGGAAAACAAAAGATCACCTTAGTTATTACCTAAAAATTAGAAAGTGTCCCGTTTTGAGGGGGAAAACAAAAGATCACCTTAGTTATTACCTAAAAATTAGTAAGTGTCCCGTTTCGAGGGAAAAATAAATGGTCACTTTACATACCACCCACAAGGAGTATCAGTGTGGTCCAATCAATACAACAGTAAGTAACAGATATAATTTGCTACCTTAAACTTAATTTAAAATATTTAATTACACCGAAATGTTAATCAAGATCATATGAAAATGCATCATAAATTATTTAAATTTTACAACTTATTATAAAACAAGATTTACAAATTTTGAATCGTTCGGAAGCAAGCAAGGGCGCTTTTTGAGACAGGCGTAAGCCAACGGCGAATTTACAACATGGGGTAGAGGCCTCGAAACAATTTTGGGCCTGTGGCCTTATATTGTCGAAATCCGCCACTGCAAGTAAGAACGTCGACCTAACTATGGAGATTTCCTTCGCCTAGTAGTTGAGTTTCCGTTGCGGGAAGGGAAGATTTAGACCCGAGGTTCCAGGCCCGATTTCTTTGTGCGGGGTTATGGTGCAAGTTGAATCTACACTGTAGGTTAAATGTCCTAACATTGAAATTTGTAAAGTGGATGCTGTCTGAGATGTCATCTTCTTACTTGACTACGGCTGAGAATTGCGGGGTTAGTTCTGAAATATATTACTGCGGCATCACATCAGGTCGTTAATACAATAAATAAATTCAACAGCAATACCCAACTATTGTATAGCAACGGATTCGGAAACCCTCCGCGCTTCTGCGCCTGCGCCGGGCGGAGTTATTTTCATCAAAATAGGGAGAAAGTGAAGAATGGAAGGGTGATGTTTACATTTCAGTGAGCGTGATCTTACAAAGAACTCCAAAAATGTGCCCATATGACTCACTGCCTGACACCCCTTTCCGGTGTAAAATCGTCCAAAAGTGGTAGTCTCGGAATCCGTTGATGAACTATACATGCAAACGGAAGTTAAAAATGAATTTGAGATATGTTTTTGTTAAATCTACACCTTTGGAGGCCAAGATCTCTGTCTTCTTGATTTTTCAAGATAATCACAAAATGTGAATGGAGGGGATAAAAATTCATGAAGCTTCGATCTGAAAGCAAATTTCGGCGAAATAAGGGGTTGCTTGAATTTTAAAAACAATTTCCATTAAATTTTGAAAAGTTTCGAAAATTTGTACATAAAATAATTTCCATGTTTTAAAGGACTTATCTGGGAGCCAAAAATGAAAAGAAATGATGAATAAAATTACATGAAATAAGTCCTGTAAAAATCCTGAATTACTCACATTCAATCAAGGTCAATTAGTAAAATAATGAGTATAATAAAAATTCCCCCAAAAATACATAAGATTGAAGCAGACAAAAGATGCAACACTTCAGAAGGAAAACATGAATTTTATAGCTATGCTTGTTGGTTACTCGGTTAACAATAAAACCGCCAGAACCAAACCTTCTCTTTTAGGCAAGGTGTGTAAATTTGGAAAGAGCATGCTGGTTTAGAAGTCGTCCTCGACATGTGACCACGGTTCAGACTGACGAGGTAAACCTTGTGATGTATTTCAGCATAGCATGAATAATCGTGGAGCCTTCTTTATCAAAAATAATACATTTATTGGACGTCTACCAGAGCACAAACATGTAAAACAAACATATATACTTACATCGCAAACGTTACATCACTCACTTACATCGAATTCCATCTTCAGTCACCATTATTCTTTTCTGTTGCTAGGCAACGTTAGCAAAAGACAAATGTATCGTTTCCACATTATTTTTATAACCTTTAGAAAAGACTTAATACCAAACGATTTTTTTAAATTAATTTCTTTTATGACCAAACGATTATATATATATATAGTTTAATTATTAATGATGATTTAATATAGTATATATAACATATTTTAGTTAAAATATTTTCACAATAAATGCGGAACTGTAATTCGTATTTAGCTTTTGGCATTTTTTGCTATGACTTTGAAGCAGTAAGCATTTAGTTAATTTTCTCGTTCTTTTCTTAATATATTTTGGATATTTACTCCAATATTTGTTGTCTTTTTTCCAACAATTGGCCCTCACAGAAGGTAGGTGCCTATAAATTTCGAAATAATGTGACATAATCGATTCCTCAGGTCGATTGGCATTTGATTGTTGGAATTCCATATCTGGATTGGCTTTTTCATAGTAATAGTTTTTAATCTTATTAACTTTCTGTTTTTCATTGTGTGAATAATATTAGGTTATATTGTTTATTATATTTAATTTTAAATGAGGGTTTAATAGGTGTATATGATGAAAATGTTATATATTTTTTAAACCATTAAAAAAACCAAATAACTATTTATATATATTCGTTACGAATATTACAACCTCGAAACAACCTGTAACTTAGAGATGAGACGTTTATCTCTCAAAACTAACTTTATTAAACTGCCGTTCCACACAAATATCAAAAGTAATCTATATTTTTATTAAAAGTGAACGAGCTTCCCACAAGCACCTACACCTTTTTTCCTTCGCCCATCCATCCCCTCGAATTTGACATGCTTGACGGACAGTGAATGCGTGCACAACTGTGTTCGACACACCTGTTGTGTTTACAGGCAAAGGGTTGTCTCATCTCACAAAGTTACATTTGTTGCATACACTTTTTAATATTAGATGACTGGTGGAAACGCACTAGGGAATGGCAAACATTGTGTGACCCTGAAAGGAACAGTAAAAACACGACTTTCATTCCTTGTATGCGGAAAATACCAGAAACGAAAATTGTAAACAATAGACATTTCAGGTTAAGCCAACCTGCTCAGTTCTCGACCTGCTAATATTTCTAACTCAAATTTCCAGATAAATTTTAATCCGGCATCCATTTTAGTGACTTTTTTAAAAAAAATTTTTGTGGAATTTAAAATAACTGATACCAAAATATCTTTGTGTGTGTGTGATTAGTTACTGTTATCGTTTATTTTATTCTTGTAATAACAGAATACATAGTCTCTTATTTTGATCCTCAATTTTTTAATATTTTTTTTCTTTTATTTCCAAATCTTTGCATTCATTTTTTTTGTCGTTGTTGTTATTCTGCATCTCATTAAGAGGCGCAATCCACAGTTTGAAGACGATTGGTCCAAAAAATTCTCTCAAAATGAAAAATCAAAATATACTTTAAAACCCATTCCCTAAACCATGTTCTCTTTAAATCGTATTCCATCGGAACCAAAGGTTTAAAAATCCATTCTCTAAACCAGGTACTCTTTAAATCGTATTCCATCGGGACCAAAGGTTTAAAACCTATTCTCTAAACCAGATACTCTTTAAATCGTATTCCATCGGAACCAAAGGTTTAAAACCCATTCTCTAAACCAGGTACTCTTTAAATCGTATTCCATCGGGACCAAAGGTTTAAAACCCATTCTCTAAACCAGGTCCTCTTTAAATCGTATTCCATCGGAACCAAATGTCCACGGTTACATGACTGAATCTCTTTGCTTCACGTTTTTATTCAATTAATCCATCTATAAAGCAGACGCTTGTGTATAGCAGATAAGCTTCTGTTTCGGAATAAGCGTATTACAGCGAAATCGAAATGAATCAAAGAATGAAACGAGATAAGATCTTCGTCACGATCGTTTCGGATACAGAATTAACGACCGGTTTATCGGTGGAACAGAGCGAACATCATGAACACGGAACGACGCCTGTGGTCTAAGAAAATAGCAAAGAGAATTTGTCAACAGCGATTGGCACATGGTGGAATCGGTTAGCATTCAAGGTTGAAAAAGAGAAAGCAATGTAACACCCAATAACGAAAACTGGGACAATTATCCACTTGAGGCGGCAATTATGTAAGAATTAAGGAAGACGAACAGACTGCTAAGAACTGCCTGCGATTGATGAGAGTTGCGGAATCACAGTTTGTCACCACATGTTTTCACCAATGACAAAGACTTAAATACAGCAGAATCTCTTCAAACGTTAACAATGGTGTGTAACATCTTTGGCGCGAAATTTATTTGTTAACTGGCAAATATCTATAGAAATTGCAGCTTACGGAACGAAAAGTTGCGTTTTTCAACAATACGATCATCCCAAAAGTTAATATCACGTAAAGGAATATTACCCTTTCTACAAAGCTAATTCTTTAATGTGAAATTTAAATTATTTTTTAAAATCAAAGCAGGACAGTTTCGATAAAATAAATTTCTAAATGAAATGATAAAATGTAATTTACAGACATTTAATTTCTACAGGATGCTAAAAAGCTTCAAATATCTCTTTTTTAGAAGTTTTTACATTATACTATATTCTATATATTATATATATATATATATATATATATATATATATATATATATATATTTAACCTGGCTTAAGCTTGTCTACAGCCAAGCTGCTATATTAATTGTTGAAAACTCCATATATATGGATCGCCTTTTTTTCAATACTTTTAATAACAGGGTTTCTTACATGTTGACGTAAATGTTTAAATTTAATTTTTGTTCATCGTATATATAGTATTTGTCTAGTGACTTTATAGTGACTATTAGTCTAGTGTGACTATGTGACACTATGTACAATTCTTCGTGATTTTCACCAACTTTGCAACTCTACTGTGAGTAAAAAGTAATAACAAATTCTAACCCCCCCCCCCCAACGGTCATATTGACATTCCAGGTCCACCCCGTGTCTGAAATGCGTGCGATACCGATACTAAATAACGAAACACGTGTTTTTTTTTAAATTTTTAGTTATATTTTACATTTTAAAGGTAAAAAAATTCGTCCGGTTAAAGCGGAGATCCGGTTAAACGAAGTCCGGTTAAGAGGGAGTCTACTGTAATTTTCAATCGGAGTCAGATGACGAGGACGGCACTTGAGCCAGCATCCCTCTCTCCAAAATGAAATAGCGACATAACAGGTGATAAAATGAAATAGCTGTATGAATTTCATTTCCTTTCTTTTATATTACACGAACAACGAGTTAATTCGTAGATTTTTACTAATCATATTCATAACTAATTCTAAAGACCCAATTAAAACAACCTGCAAAGAACTAAGAACCAAACAACACGAAACTTTTAACTAAAAATGATCCAATTCATTTCGAATGAAAGAAGAGAAGACTGAATTCAAAATGTGCTTAAGAACCGAACAATACGAAACTTTTAACTAAAAATGATCAATTCATTTCGAATGAAAGAAGAGAAGACTGAATTCAAAATGTGCTTAAGAACCGAACAATACGAAACTTTGAACTAAAAATGATCAATTCATTTCGAATGAAAGAAGAGAAGACTGAATTCAAAATGCGCTTTTAATCGAACGAGGAAAAAGAAATTCATCATCCAAAGAGTCAAGTGGACGAAAACAAGTAGTGGCAAATAACCCTAGCGCAGGGATCAGCCTACCGGAAGGAAGCCGGTTAGATAGCACCCGACGCAACAGGTGATTCCGTCAGACGCGTCGAAGGTGGGTGCGCGGTCTTTTATCATAATTATTCTCTTGAGTGCCAAAAAGAAGAGACAGGAACAAATTAGAACGAAAGCGCATTCTTTTCCAGAGGAAGCATTCCACAGCGGAAGAGGAAGGAAGGAAGTGCCTGGATCCGTCTTGCCAACCAGCCAAACAAAACGATGGGTTGATTTTGATTGAGTGCGTGAACTCGAGAGTTCTTAAAACCCGGACTTCGCTATGTTTAAAATGTGGTTTAGAGCGAATTAATAGTTTCAATTCAATATCATTTCGGGGGCTGGTATATTAAATAAAATAAGTAATGGATGGTATATAAATATGTACCATGACATTAAAAAAATTGATACGGGCCTACATTGCAGATGATAAAACTGTGTGCCAAATTTTATCTATCTAGATAATTAAGTTTTGAATTATCGTGTTCACACGAACACGGACAGACAGATTTCCCGTGGACAGATTGTCCAAAATTTGACAGAAACCTACAAATTATGCGCACACCTGCCAACCTCCAAATTTGAAACAGAGGGAGACATTTTCAATTATACATGCACGATCACAAATGCGCAGCAGGGCCAACATTTATTTTATTTAGCTCATGTACAAATAGGGTGTAGGGGACCTAATGAGGCAATCTTTTATTTTGGCTATACTTTTCTCAAACTTTTATTTTTTTTAAAAAATAAATGAAAATGTATTGATTTTTAAAAATTGCTTAGCTCGGTTTTTAAAATAATCTTATCAGTTTTTTTAGAATACACTATTTTTAGTCCTCACTCTTCCATACATAATTTATATCTAGACAGTATTACCAATATAAATTATTGACTTCAGTATGTATTTTTTCATACTTCAGAGCTTTAATTTATGGATTTACATTTCTTCATGTATATTTATTCACAAAATCTATTTTTTTATTCGTGCCTAATATCCGAGCATTATCCTGATGCTTTATGTCCTGCGATATGCTTAAAAATGCCTTGCTTGCCTCCGGAAGCAATAGAAAAATCACACGTGCAAATGGTACAAAATGCATACGATTTACCTTTTTTCGAAGCGATAATAAACGAATGTTCCTCGGAATAGGCCTTCATAAATACGGTCTGGTATTTCTTTTTAGATTCTTTCGATGACATCAGATCTGGACTGGCGGAAAAAGAAATGCACGCACACAAAAAAAATTATATAAAAAAAATATTTCGGCGATAACCCTAACACGACACGATACGATAGGGAGAAAAGATAAACAAATTCTCCCTGTTTCCTCTCCAGTGCGCTAAACAGTCAAAGCAGCGCATTCGTCAAAAACCCATGGCGATAGCCACTAGTCAACAAGCTTGGACATGATACCGCGGCAAAGAGCTAATGAAGAATCCGTAGGGGAATGACGTCACGCATTCGAAATATGAGGATAATGGTGTCGCGGCAAACGCTGAATTCTTTCAGGAAAACGACTATATAAAGAAAAAATTCCGAAAGCACAATATTTTTATTATAAAAATAAGGGACGTGCATTTCAATTATTTTACATGCAATATTATTCAAAATAACATAAAATGATTAACTCAATTCATAATTAATGTACACCCTATTGACTAGCATACATTTTTCACTTATTTGCGAATTTACCATAAATTCATAGCATACTGGGTGGGTCAAAAAATGTTCCATTCTGCATAAAAAAGGTAGGCAAAAGGTGGGACAGTTTTTAACCCTGAAGAAATCAAAGGAATTTGGTCCCTAACCTTCGAAAAGAAACAAAATAAAACAAAAAATAAAAAATGCCGATCATCAACAGATGTGTGAGAGTAGGTCATGCGGTGGGCAGCGTAGGAGAAGTGGGCAGGCAAACATGGGATTAAAGTCTCCTACAGAACTTCCTTGAAGAGCCGAAGCATCCCCCGCCGAGAACGGGGCAAATCCGAACATTCCGAATGAGGTAATCCAGTGAAATTCGCAATAGCTTCCCAGAGATAAAAGGGTGCCGCAGCGGTCACAAGATGGGCGCAGGGACCTTGACCATTTTCAGGAAGTGGAGCAAACAAGTCAAACTAGCGGCGCTCGGAGGGAATTTTTGCGGGCAGGCTGATGCAACTTAAGTTTTCATAAATTTCATAGGTTAAGTTCCATTTAGAAAGATTTCAAACTATACCAGGAGTCCATCCAGGTGTTTTTTTTAGGGGCCCATTTTTGTGAAAAAAATTATTTTTGTGAAAAATAAAATAAAAATTGTGAAAAATAAAAAATTTTGTGGAAAAAAAAAATAATATTGTGGAAAAAAATATTTTTGTGAAAAATAAAAATATTTTCGTGACAAATTTTTTTATATTTTTGTGAAAAATAAAAATATTTTCGTGACAAATTTTTTTATCATGTAAAACCTTCAATTTTAGCAGTTATATTTCTACATTTTACGTGAATTTGAGTTTTGTTAAGGGCCGTTTTCATGAATTTGAATTTTTTGAAGGGGCCGTTTTTATGAAGTAGAATTTTGTGAAGGGGCCGTTTTCATGAAGTGGAATTTTGTGAAGGGGCAGCAAAATGGCCCCAGTTTTCGCCTGCATCGACCCATGTATACGCATTTATTAATAACGATCCAGTGAAATTGGAGTGCATGAATTTGACATATAATTGTTGAAGAGCTTAAAAACAATCGAAAATTTGCGGGGCTCGGGTGAAAGCAGGTAAATTATAAAAGGAAATAAGTCTGGCTTATAATTCAGATTTAATAGCATTTTTTACCTTATCCGTTTCGGAAGCATTCGCTGCGTATAAGTTTTTCTCCAAAGTAGCAGAAATGCTGCAAGACAAGACATGTTAAACTAAATTTAATTTTATCACCATAATTGTTCTTTTTCGTACTCTACTTTCTAATATTATAAAAAATGAATTTTTTTTTATTTATTAATAATTTTGCGTGCGACCCATAAACTTGGGCATTTGGTCCATGTAATCTTCTCAGCTTGACTGACTTGAAGTAAAATACTTGTTTTTCACTAGCTATGTAGTTAGAAGCCTCTTGGAAAATTTGCAGCATACTCAAGAATTTTCAGTTATGGGACAATCCTCCGATATAGAAACGAAAGTCAGGGAAAATAATTACAGTTATAAAAACCTTTCGGCAAAAAACAAAAAAAATAGACACAAACTCCATAAGAACAAAGAAACTTTCGAAACAATAATTTTAATTTGAAAGCTTTTGTATCCTAGATATTATCGGAGGCAATGAGACTATGCAGACCACACAGCCCCAATAGTTACGTATTAAAGTGAATCACGAAGAAAAGGTAAGAAATAGCAGGGTATTTTTTAATATCGATAATAAAAAATTAATTAACCATAAATCCAATGAAAAAAAGAAAATAGTACAAACTAAGTGGTGAAGCTTCCGCTGTCCTGAGATCAGGCATTTTACATAAAAATTACCAATTAATTTCTTATTCCCAAACCTGATATATTTGATCCACTTATTTCTTAACTACCTGAACTGGTTTAAACTAAAGTGCAAATCATCATTCATTCAGCTGCTATTTGTTTATGAATTCCGAAAGTATAACGCAGCACAGCCATTGGTATCTATCGTGCCATTAAAACCTTATTAACCAACCAACCAATCTACTCGCCACTTGCAATTCAATCCGCAACAAAAAAGTGCTTTATCAAAAGGCAAATGAAAAAAGACAGGCACATTTGAAAAAGAAAGTCTAGGAATTGTAAAGAGGGGGCGAAAATCTCACCTGCAGGATATCGTAACGGATTTTTGGTTCTTTTGATTAATGAAACCGATTTAAGAACACCGAAATCATACAAACGTAGATAAATGACATATTTCTCAGAACACGCGAAAACACTCCCTTAAAACAAAGCAACAACCTCGTCATCGCTGAAGAAAGAGGTCGATAATGCTCCTATATTTCGGAAATTGCTTTTGCAATAAATAGCGATATAAATGTCACACAGAAAAGGCGAAAGAAAAATGTCTGTCACCCTATTGAAAAAAAACTATCAAACAGGTTTTTTTTTATCAATCAGCATCCCTTCCCGTCGGGCTGACGCAGAAGAGGGCGGAGGGAGAAGGGGCGGTGCCGAAAACAATGGTCGGCATCCGATGCGATAAAGGGTGAAAAGAAAAAAAGGAAAGCGTGCGATAAACGGCAAATTTTCTGCCAGGGTCTAAAGGCCACCGGTTGCTGGGAAGGCCGTAAGACGACTCCGGAGGTGCGCAGTGTCAGTGAACCAGCCCGCGTGTTCCCGGATCATGTTGGGAGTCAGCACCAAGTCAATCGGTCAGTCACGGTTAAGAGGCTGCGGGTTCCGATCAGTGTCAATTGGCAAGGAGGTTTAAAAGTGACTCCAGTTTTGGGGCTCCTGCTTCTCCGATATGTAACATGAATAAAGTGACTACACTTCCGGGATTGGCCGGGACTATCCAGGTTTTGAACAAATTTTCCAGATTTTAACTTATAGGTACAGTAGAGCCACGATAATTCGAGGTGGACGGGACCGGGCCTACCTGGAACTATCGAAAACTCGAATTATCGAAATCATAAAATTTAATAAATAAATAAATGGAAATAAAAGCAATTTTTAAATTTCAGTGTAGTATATTTAAATGAAAAATGTACTTGCATATTATTACATTACTGCTGATAGCAGCAGGTTAATCATTATATCTTAAAATAATTGTCAATTGTTTTTTGTTTAAACACATTGCTCCTATCTATCGATCTTAAATATATCCCGTTTTCTTTGGGAGGGGGCATTTCTGGATTCGGGGTGCGCAGTGGAGATGTGACCCGTCGAACAACAATAAAAACTAGATGCAGTAGTTCTTTCACGTGTTGGTCATTATTTGGGAGCTAAACTGATTTCTTTCACCAACTCGGATTTATGGAAAAATCGAGAATCGAATTATTGAGACTCTACTGTATACCGTTTTCTTTATCAAAAGACTAAAGCAAGGGCGTCGAACTCAAATGCTAGCACGGTCCACATAAACACAAAGTCTTCAAATTCGGAAGTCAAACAAGTTTGTGTGGGCCACAAAAAGACAAAAACTTTAATTTTTACAAAAACGTAAGCTTATTTCAAAAACAGTATTAACCCTCTCACTGCCAAGAGTTCTCAAAATCTGAGTACAGTTGTATACGGAGGTTTGCTTACTAATTGATCTGTGGAATGGATTCGTCCGCCCCGTTCCCCCCTTCTCCTCATTACGGGTGGTGGGAGATATGAATGGCAGGCCTTTCATCTCTCCCGCAAGGGTCCCTTTAATGATCACTCGCCCAACTGCCTTCTCCCCCCTTTTGGAACAGCAAACGGCCGAAATACGGCCCACTAGTATAGAAGTTGCATGGCCGGTTTAGGACTCAGAGTGTTAAAAAGAACAAGGACAACGGTAAAGTTAATGGTCGTAATCGTTAATCTGAAGAGAGACTTATTTCCTTTTATGAGAGTAATTAACAGCACCGATTAAGTACATACAGGGTGATAATTATTGAGCTATATGAAAAAAAAATCCTTGATACCTCCTTTGAACCGCTGGCGAGATTCAGTTAAAACTTGGCGGTTGAATGCAGTGCATGTTTGGATTATTTTTTTTTAGCCATGCGCACTCTTATTGTTCAATTTCCGTTGAAAATGTCGAAATACAGCGTTTCTGAACGTATATCGATCGACAAGGCCTACTGTTCGAGCAATAACAGCCCGATTGCGGCTCAAAGGAAATTTGCGACCGAGTAAAAGCTGAAGACAACCGGTCCAAGTGTTATAACAATCATAAATGTGATTTAAAAGTTCGACAGAACTGGTAGTCTCGATGTCTCGACACTTCAACGATTTTTGCAGAATTTTGCTCTTCGTCTGCGCCACGTCATAGCCATTGATGACAAGCATATCGAACATGTCATAAACTAAATCCCAATGTCTGTAGTTACTTTTAAAATTTGAATACAATTTTTGAACTCGTTAGTTTTTGAAAATTTTATTTTTTATTTCATTATAGCTCAATAATTGTCAACCTGTACTTCAAAGCATGGAAATAATTTCCTATGCCAATTTTTGTAAGTTTTCAAACTTGGATGGTAAATAGTTTTGAAATTAAGGCACCCCAATTTCACTAAACTTTCAGGCATTCCCAACTTCACTGCTATTAATAATTATGCATAGTATGGTATTTTAAAAATTAAGCTAAGAAATTTTTATTAAAAATTTTGTTACATATTGTGATGATTAACGGGCGGCAAAGATATTCGTTGTGCACTACGAGTTGGACATCTTTGGACTAAAAGTTTACTAGATTTCATTTTAACTCATTTTACTTTCATTTCTACATAGAATGCGATCATCCTATTTTAGTGAAACTCAGAAAATATTGTTACAAAATCTTTCTGTGGGTGTGTGGTGTAAGCAGTCCAACACGCAGGATGATGGAGGATGAAGGTTTATTCACAAATGTGCAGGAAAACACGTAGCACAGGTGACAGGAAACAATAGATCTTGCACAGATTAGCAACGTAAACAGACAACAATTCACAGGTAATAACAGTTCAGCACTTTGAGATTTGGCAACACAAACAGTCAGCAAAATACTAATAACGGCAACAACAACGCTTTCAATAACGTTCAGCTCACTGGCTTCCTAGCTCGCACTGCAGGCGAAACTCCAAAGTTGTTCCAGCGGATCAACACACACCCCTCCCTTATACAAGACCGGTCCTTATATACTCTCCCCTACAGGCCGTGACGTCGCATGGAGTTTTCTCGTATATTCAAGCGTATTTTCTTTCCTAATAGAGATATCGAGAAAAGGCTTGCATTTTCTGGAATCATCGATTTGTCGCCACGGTCAGGAGTCCAGTCCTGGCTGCTGTCAGTCATCCCATACTTACCCCTGTAAAACTCTCTTCCCAACCATAAGACTAACATTGCTGGGAAGCGATTTTCCATGTCCGTAACAATATGGTTACTTAGCACACCAACAGTCGTGTACTAGGAGGTACATTGGTGGTCGCCTCGTATCTGCAAGATGTATGATTGACTTTCCACTAGTATTTGACGTAACTAACTTCCGATGTTGGGGTGAATGAGTGCACAAGACTCAAAGCAGAAGATTTAGGTATTTGAAAAATCAAAAATTGAAAATGATTTTTTAATCCTTTATGTCTCAACAACTCCAATTTGAAGGGAGAAAAATGACTCAGACGTTAGAATACATCATTGTATGTATGGAAAAAATAATTTAAAAAATTTATCACCTTAGAACAAAAATTTATTGACAATTTTTTTTTTTTTTTTCATTTTTGTAACATAATGCAAAATGGCATCAAAAATTCAAAATTTCGGTGTTTGAAACAGTTGATAGTTTTGTTTTAACAAAGACCTTCACCACATTTCTCATAAATGGACGTGCCCACTCTTTTTAACTTCACTAAATTCCCCAGAAGTTTCAGGAGCAACCTCGTGAAAATGTTTAAGCGTCAAATGAAACTCTGTTTTTAAAAACCACCTGTTAGGGAATTACTGCACTTCACCTGTAGTCCTGCCGGAAGCAGAAGGTGCTTAAAAGTGCGATGTACGTCGCAGAACAAACGCGGACTTTGCAGAACATTTCATCCTTAAAAAAAAAGGGCCATTAATGAGCTTGAATCAGACATCCCCCAGATTAATGAAATTTAAAGTATTTAATATTTCTATTCTCGTGTCGAAAGCAGTTTGTAAATCAACAATCGCCAAAATTGTTCAAAAAAGACCCACCGCAATTGATGGGGATGACGCAGCAGTTGGAACAACTGACAAAAGAATGTTTATTTATTTCAATGGTACACCACCTAACCTTAAATCTGTCAGAAAATTGTTAAAAGCGGCCATTGTCGCAATGTACGGACCAAATTTTCATAAACATTTTGTGAACAGTACTTCCCCCATTAATGTCGCAGTATCCGACTTTAAAAGTCATTGACAGAATTGCAAATTCTGAATATATGCCTTGGTTTTACATTATTAATTTTAATATAATGTTTTGTCATTAATGAGTAATAAAGATTCTACGGTTAAATAGTATTTTTATATCTCTTTTGCATTTCACTGTAGTCCGCCAAATTTGGACAAACTGCCTACAGAACATTTCCAAATGTTTGAGGTCATGTTGCAGAACACGGGATATAATTTTGCTCCTGGGGGGAATATATGAGCATACTGTGTTAATTACAATGTGGCAGTAATGCAACAACCATTGAAATCGATTTGAAGAGCTTACTGAGGAAAAGACAGGCGCCTTTTGGGTTTGTTGCAGATATGCAACACAGTGACATAAAGGGTTAAATTTTTTAAAAAAACATTCGCAACTAGCCCGATTACAGGAGTGTTAAAACACAAAACGATGTTTAAAAATATCCATGAGGAATCACTAATTGTCTGCTATTTAAAAACTGACGAAAATGCAAACCTAACCAAATTATTCCATTCCATTAACTAAAAGGGGGTCAACTCAAGGATTGTAGCCTTATGATGACCCTCCCCCCAGTGGGAAAGAGAAAACTGAGCACGAATTAGGCTGCGGGCTCAATCTGCGAGCAACCTTACCATATTTACATAATTACATCTACATACGGGTAAAAACATTTTGGTATCTCCAATCTTGCTGATTCCGCTCTCCCCATTGCCCAATGTTTGGAACGATGTATTAGTATAGCCTCTTAGCAATCGCCCACGTTCTTCAAAATACATACGTTGCTGCATTGACCACGTTCAACAACACAAGTAAAATGACCTAAACATTTCTTTTTTCTCCCCACGTAGATTTCATGTGTGTATCAACTAAGGAATATCTTCAACAAATCTGAGAACTACGATCTACAACAAGAATTGGTAAGAAGTACCTATACAATATATTAGCCAGAACACCTATGATTACTGAAAATGGAATTTACAGATCTACAAGCGGTGGTTTCAACGATACTGCTTATTATACTTTCATGTGATAAACGTCACTGAGCATAAAATATAACTATACACTGTCTTACGATGTGTTATGTCGTCATCAGTGGACGGGGTCAAGGGGTGTGCAGATGCCCCGGGAGCCAGTCTTAGGGCACGCCATGGAGACAAAGCTCTTGTAAGTTTGTCATTTTCTAAAGCCAATTCTGATAAAGGGGCGAAAAAAAATCTTGCATCGAGAGCCACTTACACTCAGCTAAGCCACTGACGACGATGAGGGCGAAGAAATTAGATTATGCCCCGGGCGCTACTTACGCTCGCTACCCTACTGGTTTATCACATCCCTTTTCCTCCTGAAAGATCCTCAATAATTCACAAAGCTAAACCGCTGTAGAGTACTTGACGTGTATCACGTAAGCATGAACCCATACACAAGACGGACATAGACCTTCGAAGAAACATCACGTTTCAGGTTGAAGAAAAATACCCAAGACAAAACGTCTTAATTCTAGATGGGCAAAAAAATGACATTTGAGAAGAACAGCATCCTATGAAGAATAGAT
>BGPR01018552.1:0-30675 GCA_013235015.1 Araneus ventricosus | reverse complement strand
CTTCTCAGCTATTTTGTAGAAGATAATAAAGGAGAAACACATAATTTTCAATTTTTTGTAGAGTATTGATAACGAAACAGTTTTACGTCAATAATGTAGATATAAGTGATACTGAATACTTAAGAATATACATGTTTAGACTAGAGCAGGGGTTTCCAAACTATTTCCTCGCCTGCCCCTTGATTAGTCTTTTTATTTTCGCGTGCCCCCTACTGTCATATTTCCTCTCCAACCATCCGCCTATACCAGAGCTCAACAAACTCATTAGTAAAAAGAACCGAAGATAAGCAGTACAACGATTGAGAGTTATTTTGAGAGCCATACTTCTCTTCAAGAACCATGTTTTAAGGACTCAGTTTAAACTAGATACTAACATTAAATAAAACAAGATAATATAATAGTTATCTTATTTATTGATGAAAAATATTTTTCACATTAAAAAAAAATATGACAAATCGGGTATTTACTGTGAACAATGACCTTGAATTTTCTTGGAAAGTTTGAATAAGTCAGGTTTGTATGTCTTTGTTTCTAATTTCAAGAATGATTCCAGGTTCTCGTCAATAAGACGATTTTTGAATTTACTTTTATTAAAGGGTCATGCTTGAAAAAGATTGTTCGCATGTATATGTAGAGACAAAGAGTGAAACTACAGCAAATGCTAAATTTTTAACTTACCATAAGAGACAGGAATACTATTCCAGGTGTTGGAAATTATCGTGTCTTCCTTTTCCCTGTTTTTCAAAGCAGACCACTTCAGCTATGGACTAAGATAAAATTTATTTTTCTTCAATTTTTCCATATCAGCCTTAAGGCTTTCGAATTTGGAGCATCATAATTCTTTGTTTTTAACTTCAGTAATTGCATTTCAAAAGCGCTGATTTCAATATGAAAGGGAGAAAAATTCGATCATCGATTTTAAGCATCGATTTTTTTTCAGGTTTGAGGTTCATTTGAGAAGCTAAGCAAGTTGTTCAGTTGGCACTTTAGTTGATAACTTCTGTCCTTCTCTTTTTGGTGTGAGCACATGCTTCTTGAAGTGGTTTTGGGTGGACGATCAGAAGACATAAATTTAGAATTTTTAGGGGAAATGAAATTAATATATTCCTCGAGGCATTCCTTGTTGCTTTTAAAACGACTTCTTCTTTTCATATACATCTAACTACTTTATTTTAACACTTTGGGAGCGAAAAACTGTTAATACCTGGATGTAGCCAATGCTCACGTGACTCCAAGTACGCGTAGCGGGCTGCTGCGAGTCTAACTTCTCACCAGATCACAAAGTTCCGTAGCCGAACTGTGATGTGTTCGTATTATTGTCTTGATGTTTCTGTCTTGTGTCTGTGCTGAATAAATGTTTGTTTGATAATCCCTGGTCTTATTCTTCCACCTGCGCCTCTGCCCCACTTATTTTAACCTAACAGGTTATGGCCCAGAGTCACGGAAGAAAGTTTTTGAAAGGGATTTCAAACACTTAACATTTTGGACAAAGCGGAACTGCTAGGCCTAATCTCAGAATGGCGGAAAGCCAAGCGCGAATCGAAACGCTAAATAAGAACAATTTCGAAACATGGAAACTGCAGAAGGAGGCTGTACTGATCAAAAATGACAGATTCAAATATCTTTCGGAAGTCGCACCTCCGCCTGAGCCGAAGGAAGCTTATAACAGTTGGAAGATTGAAGACAGCAAAACAAAGGCTGATCTGATTTTATGCATTCAGCCAAGCGAGCTGAAGCTGGTAAAGAACTGTCTGACGGCGAAAGATATGTGGGAAAAGCTCGAGAGAACTTACCAATCAAAAGGCCCTGCGAGAAAGGCTAATCTTCTAAAACGCCTTCTACAACTTAAAATGGAGACTGGTAGTGATGTGCGCGACCACATTCGAAAATTCTTTGATTTTATCGACAAACTACAAGATTTGGACATTGTAATCGATGAAGATTTGACGAGTGTAATGTTGCTATACAGTTTGCCTGCTAACTTTGAAACATTCAGAGTTGCGATAGAATCTCGTGATGAACTGCCGAAACTGGATACATTACGAATAAAAATAATCGACGAGTGGAAAAGTCGATCAGACCAGAAGAATCCAAAGATGATGGAGCCTATGCAGCGAAGTTCGAAAATCAATTCCGAAATCAACGTTTCAAAGCTAAAACGAAACCGAAAGAAACCGTTGATGACAGAAAAAGGAATACTCCGAAGCCGCATCGATCAAGAAAAATAAAATGCTGGACCTGTGGCCTTGAAGGACATGTTAGCCGCGAATGGGATCAGAAGAAAAATTCCAAAACTCACAGCGCCGTTGGTTTTTGCGTCGCAAATGTCTCCGATGCACGAGACCTTAGGCAGTGGATCTTGGACTCCGGGTGCACAACGCAAATGTGCAATAATGAGTCTTTCTTCGAGTATATAGAGCCATCCAATGAAAAATGCGCCAAGTTGGCTGAAAAAAGTGAAGCTAAAGTGCAAGGACATGGGAAAACCAATTTTCCTGCCATCGTGAATGGACAACGCTCATATGTGCATTCGAACGAAACTTTGTACGTGCCAAGTTTATCCTAAAACTTGCTCAGTGTCGCAAAATTGACTAACCTTGGATTTACTGTGCATTTCAATGGACAATCAGCAGACATTTTGAACCCCTTGAAAGACATGAAACTGATAGCTGATCGTGTTGGTGATTTATATTTCTTACGAACCTTAGAAAAGAAGGATAATACTGCTTCGACGGTAAGTACTTCTATGGATACCCCCAGTTCAGGTGACTTTCTGAAATGGCATGCTCGCCTAGGTCATTTAAATAAAATTGACATGATGAATGCAATTAAAAATTGTTCATTTGAAGGTTTAAAGTGTTCAAATTTAAAATGTTCAAATATTGATATTTCTAATTTTGATTGTGAAATTTGTATAAAGGGTAAACTTACTAAAAGTCCATTTAAAAATGTACATAGCAGAAGTAATGTCAAACTGAAAATTTTGCATACCGATTTGTGTGGACCAATGAAAGTGAAATCTATCGGGAACGCGCGATACTTTATAACTTTTATTGATGATAAAACTGGTTGGACTGAGGTCAGATTTCTTAAAAATAAATCTGAGGCCTGGGAAAAATTTAAAGAAGTTAAAAATCTTCTGGAACGGCAATCTGGTTGTAAAGTAAAATTTCTGCAATCAGATAGTGGGGGCGAATATATTGGGGAAAAGTTTGATGATTATCTTAAAGAACTTGGAATACAAAGACGCTTAACAGTCAAAAATACACCCTAGCAAAACGGGATCGCGGAGAGGAAAAATAGAATTCTTTTAGATATTGCTAGATGTTCTTTAATCCAATCCAAACTTCCACTTAGTTTTTGGGCTGAGGCAATTGCCAATGCTAATTATACCAAAAATCGATTACCATCAAAATCGTTGCAAGGAAAAAGTCCTTACGAATTATGGCATGGTAAAGTCCCGAATATTGGTTACTTTTAAACTTTCGGTTGTGAAGCATTTGTTTGGAACAATAAGAAAAATAGAGAAAAATTTGAGCCCCGAGCTCTGAAAGGTATTTTTCTTGGATACAGCGATAATTCAAAAGCTTATCGTATTTGACTAACCGAAGCGAAAAGGGTGTAAATATCCCGTAGTGTAAAATTTTTGGAAAATAACTCGTTAACTCCTTTAAAAGAATACATTGATTTTAATCCCTACATTGATGAAGTGATTAAAGCACATAAAGAATGTCAAACCCTCAGTATTCCCACTCCTATCAACAGCGAAAAACGAAACACGCCGGAGAGCGATGATGACGTAACCCTTGAACTTGAACCTGAGCTGTCAATCTCTGAAGAGCACATAAATTCGGAACAGAGTTCTAAAAGGGGGCGTGGCAGACCGAAGTTGATTCGAGGCGCGCGAGGGAGACCGAAGAAAATCTATGCAACTCCTCAGGAAGTAACAAACGAAAATAATTCGCAGAATTTAGTTGATTCTACTGATTGCGCAATTTTCGCAATGGGAGAGATAGCTATGGAAAGCGCATTAAAAGGTGAATCCTCACAGGATTTGTTAAAAGCCTTAGCTTCTGAAGTTAAATCTATTTTAAAACATGACACCTTTGACTTAGTTAAGAGGACGGAAAACATGGAATTAATTGGGAGTAGATTTATATTACGAAATAAGTATGGGTCTGATGGAAAAATAAAATTAAAAAAGGCTAGATAAGTAGCACAAGGATTTGGTCAAATACCCGAAGTAAATTATTGCCAAAATCAAACTTTTTCACCTGTAGCGAGATTGAGTTCGATCAGGATGCTATCCTCTTTAGCTGCCAAATTTAAAGCAAAAATATATCAATTTGATATTACTACTGCTTATCGTAATGGTATTTTAGAAGATGAGGTGTATATGAATATTCCAAAGTATTTTGACCTGGCACTTGAGACTCTAATTGAAAGTGAAAATTATGAAGACTTATGCGAAAGAGCAAAGCAAATACTTGTACACATTAAAAAGAATAACATGGTTTGTAAACTAAAAAAATCTCTTTATGGACTCAAACAAAGTGGCCGTTGTTGGTTTTCTAGATTAAATGAAATTTTGCATGAATTTGGATTAAATACTACTAAGAGTGATCCATGTGTATTTCATATGAGAAGTAATAATAAGTTAACAATTTTAACTGTTTATGTTGATGATATTTTGATGTTTAGTGAAGATCTAAAAATGGTTGATTTGTTACATAATCATTTGTCAAAACATCTTAACGTAAAGTATGATGGAATTGCTAAAAATTGTTTGGTTATTGAGTTTGATCAAACCAATGGTAATATAACTATGTCACAATCTAACTATATTAAAGAATAGAGAGATACAACATATTAGAATGTAATACAGTGTCTACACCCATGGCAATAGGTACAAAACTGTGTCCTGCAACAACACCAGATGATAAACTTCCATATCGAGAATTAATTGGTAGCCTAAATTATTTAGCTGTTTGTACTCGTCCTGATATTGCTTATTCTATTAGTAAACTGAGTCAATACATCACATGCTATGACAAATCACATTGGTTAGCAGCTAAAAGAGTACTACGATAATTAAAGACTATTAATTATGGACTAGTCTTTGAGTTAGATGATAAAGTTGTGTATGGATATTCTGACTCTGACTGGGGTAATTCCCAAGAAGACAGAAAGTCTTACTCTGTCTTTATATTAAGCAACAGTGTCTTATCATGGGAATCCAGGAAACAAAAGACTGTAGCTCTTAGCTCTACCGAATCAGAATATATGCCATTGTCAGATAGTTGCAAAACAGCTTTATACTTACAAAAATTGTTATCTTAGTTAGATTCATGTGTTTTATGTAAGCAAATTACTATTAATGTGGACAATAATAGTGCCATAAAACTAGCTGAAAATTCATTATTTCATAGTAGAACCAAACACATCCATATAAGGCACCATTTTATTCGTGATGTTCTTGAAGATGGAAAAATTGCTGTTAAGCATGTCTCTACGTCTAAAATGGGAGCCGACATTCTTACAAAACCTCTTGGTTCATTAAAGAATTATGAATGTTTGAAAATTATAAATGTAACTGATTTAAGTTTGTTGTAATATTTTGTTTTATTACATTGTGTATTTTTAATAATACTGTTAAATATTGGTATTCGTGTACACGCAAGCATTGAGAGGGGGTGTTAGTACCTGGATGTAGCCAATGCTCACGTGACTCCAAGTACGTGTAGCGGGCGGCTGCGAGTCTAACTTCTCACCAGATCACGAAGTTCCGTAGCCGAACTGTGATGTGTTCGTATTACTGTCTTGATGTTTATGTCCTGTGTCTGTGTTGAATAAATGTTTGTTTGATAATCCCTGGTCTTATTCTTCCACCTGCGCCTCTGCCCCACTCATTGTAACCTTACAGAAACGTAGAAATACGATTGTTTCGAATTTCCCAACATCAAAATTTTATTTCAAGAATTTGTTTCTGGAACCAGTTTAGATATGTTGGACATGTTTTTGATTAACTCTCTAATCTGAGAAATTATTTATATAATTGGTAGAAACTTTGATAAATAACTTCTCATCCCCAAATATTGATGTAAGCTTTGCATATCTTCTGGTTTACTGATACTGAGAATTGGTTCCAACTTTCATTCATCAATAACAATACATTCAGACGACAGAGTATGACCCTGAAATGTAACGCTAGTTTCACAAATTTGCGAGTTTTCCTTACTCAATTTCAGATTATATTCTATACATCGATTAAAAACGCTTTCTGGTGTTTCATTATGTTTTTCTAAGGTTTTACCCCCTAACAATTAAATCATCAAAAAATTATCCGCATTCTGGATATCCGCTAAAATCCCTGCCAGTACTCTCTTAAATCTTTCTGGCTCACACTTTATGCCATATGACATACGCAAGAAATTAAATCTTCCGAACGGAGACGAAAACGTACAGAAACGCGATTTCTCTTCGTCAAGCGAAATTTGCCAAAACGCTGATACAGCATCTAACACACTAAAATATATGTGTCTTTCCAATTTACTTGCGTTATCCGCAAATGCCTATAGATTATACTGAGGATGCTTAATAGCTTTATTCAAGTTTTGACCCAATGTGTAGGTTCGGTCACTTTCGCAATTACCCCAGCCTTAACCAACCTATCAAGTTCAGCTTTTAAGGTATCTAAAATAGAAAATTCTACTTTTCTAGTCACAGAAACAACAGGAACTAAGGTTTCAGACATATATACCTGGTAGATTATCCAATCCTTCAAATGCTTGATTACATTTACATAATAATTCAGAAATATTTTTACAACAATTTACAATATTTTCATTATCACTCTTCTTAATCAAACCTAACTTATCAGCGGAAGCATTCAATCCTAAAATGAGTTGAGAAGAATTTTTAGTGACCAAAAAGTATAAAGAAATAACTGGAGAGTTTAAATATTTCTTTACAGGTAATGTAGTGCGTCCAAATAGCTCAATGGTTTGATCAGTATAAGTTGAGAGCTTACCTGAAGTTTTGTCGTACCTTAACTCCAGACCCAACAATGTCATTTAATAATTTCTTACTAATTATATTTTCCTGAGCTCCTGTGTCAATTTTAAAGTTTACTGGCCTATCATTAATCAATAAAATAGCTTGCCAAGAGGATGACATAGAATCAGAACCAACGAAGAAATGTTCGGATGGATACTGACAGTCATTTTCGGACTTCGTAGATTCCCCAGGCCTATTTTGGCATACCCGGTCGACAGATCTTGACTTACAAGCATTAGAAAAATTATTCTGCTTCCCAAAACTCCATCAATGTTCACCATAAGCTGTAACGTGGCTTCTCCCACAGTATTGAAATTTTCTTCCGCCACTCTAACTTTTTGTAGGTTGTCGAAACTTATTAGCCTGACCGGTAACTCTAGGTTTCATCTCCGACTATGGTTTGAATCTTTTCATGTCGTCGATACTTCGCTCTTCTGTAAAATAAACTTCAGCCTGTAGCTTCGAAGTTTCAGTAGCACTGCACATGTCCGCCGCTTTTTTTAATATCCAATATATCTTTTTTTAATATCTTCCTGAACGCCTTTTGCTACTCGCAAAAGGCGTTCAGGAAGACTGCACCACGCAGTCCTCTGACAAGTTGATCCACCAAAACGGAATCATTTAAGGGGACAGTGGGCTGATAGCTTTTCGCCTAATTATTGACTTAGAGTTCCGAACTTTTATGCACATATTTATTATGACATTACCATATGGAATTTTTTAAAAAAACTTGTAATCAATAAGTTTTAACATTTTTTTTAATTTTTAAAAACTATTTTTTTAATTTTTTAAAAACACTCTATGCTTTCCAATTTTCTTTCTTTCTTCACTTCATTTTACATTATTATTACTCATAAGTACATTTCCAACATAACTGAGTATTATTTTGCTCTTTCATTGAACAGTTAATTTCTAGGAAATATGAATTTCCAACAAAATTTTAGAATTTTTAAAAACAAATTGACTTTTAACTTTCTAAATGAAGTCGAAACATAAACTGGATACGAAGAATTCTTTTAGTAACTATCAGGATACCGGACTAGAAATTTCATAAGATTTAAAAAAATAAGAAGCATGGAGCATTTTAATACACGTAAATCTGAAAAATATAGTTTTAAGAAAAAGGCATTTTAAATATATGTGTACACTTACCTCTGATACTTGCTCTCTTTATATCATACACTATTCATTTTATTCAACTATAATCATATTTATGCTACATTATACACTTAAAAGTAATTGTTGAAGGGAAAATATATGTTTAAATGGAAAGTCTTAATTTGACTCGTTAGAATTTTCAGGCGCGTGTGTTTTCTGTTTTAATATAAATAACTATTTATTCTCAACAAAAATAAATTAAAATTTGCCAGAATCATTTGTTTCACCTTCTTTTCAAATGATTTTTGTATTATTATTAGATTTAGATAGTTTCTTCGAAATTCTTTTTATTTTCCACTTCTCAGTACCCCTATTTCACTTTCGGCTATGCGGCGTTTACCACGTCTTTGAGCAATGTGAACAGATTCTGAGTTCAATTCATTCCTTTCTGCGCTACGGTTATTCAAGCAGACGAAATTGAAATCACCTACGGCAGAAATTACTGCAAATTTTAGCCGCTTTTTAACAACAAAAGTTTCTTTTGGGCAATTTTTCTAAATAACACTATGAATGCTCTGGATTACATTCTGTGTTTTTCCCGAGATGCATTTTGCCAACAGCTCGTTGTTTGTAAGCCTTTGATTCACCGGCAGTATTTTTTCCAGAACTTGCTCTGACAACTTTGTCTGCATTGACGAATGAGACTTTGGCTTTTCATTGTTAGGCAATGCCCTCTTTCAAAAGCACAATGATGTCAAGGCTGTTAGGCATTTATTATGCTTATGTTCTTTGTCTGTCGATGGGCTGTGGAACAATTAAGCAGGTTGAGGTTAAGGTTGAGAACCTCTGTACTAGAGTATAGATTATTCAAATTTGTACTAGCATTTTTTTGGGGGGGTGGAGGGCACTTTGTATAAAGCTCCTGAATTTCGTGCATTGCGGGTTAGGGTGGGCCGAAATATACTAAAAAAACTTTTTTTTTTCGAAATCGATTTTGGCATAGTATGCAAAAGTTGCTTAATGGGCCAGTTAAAACTCACAAAAATTTTCTTGAAAATTGTTCAATATTTAACCGCGCCCCTTTAACATATTTGAAAAACAGAAAGAAAGGAAAAAAAATCGTTTTCTGTGAAAAAATATATATTGAAAAAAATTCACAAATTTTTACTGGCATAGAATGAAAATGTTACATAATGGGTCATTTATAATCCACAAAAAATTTTATCAATTTCTCTCATTATTTAACCGTGCCCCTCTGACATGAAAAATGAAAAAAAATATTGGATTTCCTAAAAAACTGTACTATAAAAATTATTTTTCGAAATTAGTATTGACTAATTAAATAGTACTATAGATAATAATAATTCTTTAATTATTACGTAATTTAACTTTTTATTCAATTTTTTTGCGAAATTAATACTAGCACATTTTCCAGAAATGTTGGGCACCATCCTGGCAATTCAATTTCATTTTTATCTCAAACCGCATTGGAGCATAAACCAGCTTCACGAGTATTATAAGATTCTGTGATGGACTTGGAGTGCCAATGTATAACTGTAAGAAACGGTTTGCGGAAGTCAGCCATTGTGCATGACTGAGTTTATCTGGGCTATTGTCAGTCGCGCTAGAAGAGCAACTATCATCTTTTATGTCAAGAAAGATGCGATACAAATATTTTTTGGTCAGTACTTAGCTTTTTGATATCTTTCAGATACATAGGCTGAAGAGTACAGTCAATTGTCGTGATTTTACTTCAGGGAAGCAAATTTAGTCGTATAGTTCTTTGATATTCAATCTGTTGTAATTTTACTTTACTCCCTAGTCAGTTACTTTTAACTATCTGAACAGTGAAAATACAAAATAATTCAATTTACCATAAATTAACCTGCTTTCATTTTCAGCAATCATTCTAAATTAAATTTTTAATCATTCACTCAACTGACAATTGAAACTTCTCAATAATTGTAATACAATATATCTAAAGTTACTAGATTACATTAGCTAAAATTGCTTTTAGATAAAAAGTAGAATTTTTACTCAATCATAAATTAAAACTCCTCACAAGTTAGATTTCTAGTTTAAAGGAAATTCAAAGCAAAGGCAAAATAATTCTAGATTCTTAAATTTTACCAGATCCTTCAGTAACATAGGTGATGTGAATCCTGTGTGAAAATGAATACACAACAAGAATTCTTAATATAAAACACATATTTATTAATCTAGCACTAAATTTTTTGATACACTCTAGACTGCAGAATGGGAAAAATTGAAATGCGAATACTTCAGAAATAAAAATAATTGCAGTCATGGCATTGCACAGTAACAAATTCAGCCAGTGAAAATATTGCACAGTATCAAGTTCTGCTAGTTAACTTTAAAAAAATCAATGTATTCCACAATTTCAAGTTAAGTAAATAAAAGTTAAGGAATGATGGTATTGCACAGGATCAAATTCAGCTGAAAAAAACCTTAAGAATTAAAATATTGCACCATCTCAATTTAAGCAACAAAAGGTTAAGGAATGATTAATTTGCACAACATCCAATTAGGTAAATAATTTTTCATGAATCTCTGTATCTCGTACTACTGAACACATGAAAAAAATTTAAAACAAAGACATAAAAATGAATGTAAATTTTCGGAGGGCGCCCAACCGGTTAGAAACAGCACTGAAATTTCAAAATAACATACACACGCAGATACATTCGCTGGATGGAGCCTGAGCCATGGAATTTTTATCTTTAATCCACCCCCTATTACAATTCATATCTCCCCTGATTAGAACTAGACTTAAACGACTTGCATTTCAAAAAAAAGAAAAAAAATACTTCACACGTCCAATGATATGCGCCAAACCCGTCTGCGAGACTACTTCATTCCGTTCAGATTAATGTACAAATACTTTCAAATATTAGATCTAGGCTCATCAAGTAGAACAAATTTAATAGTTATGAAGTAAATTCAGATTTTAATCTCACTAGATAAAACATATTTTTCCTAAGAAATTAGCGTCCAAGGTGACAAGAAACATGAAACACAATTAAATTGGAATTTAGGATTTACTGCACTTGTTTGCACGTGACTCATACCCCATATCTCTCTATATCAAAGGATCTCACACACATAAAAAAAATTCATACATTAACCCTCTGAGCACCGCAAACGGTTTTCTACGTTAAGCAAATCTACTCCGACTTCGGCAGAAACGTGTTATTTCTTCTCTTTCGGTCGCCTTGAAGATGAGAACAACCGGCTATTTCCTGGTTTGAATTTTGCAGTCGTAAGCGGCATATCCGTGTTTTCTCGCCTCTGCTTTTCCCTTCACTAATGACTTGGTTGACAGTGACAGATTCGTGGTGATAAGCTTTACAACAGATGCGCTCGCAGGTTGCTGGAAGGAATCTCGTTTGCGGTGACAATTGAATTCCTTATCGTCAAAACGAATAGCAAGGTACGGAAGTTTTCATGAAGTTTTTCGGAAAATTGAGGGAGAAAATCTTTCTCAGATTCTTATTATGGCGTAGAAATGCTTATCAGCTTTTCTTTTCATAAACAAAAAAAAATGCTTGTAAATAGATACCTCTGAATAAACCTCTAAATTGATTATCTTAGCAATTGTAGCAAACATTCCACATAGTACCTTGAAAAGGTGTTTATCCCTGAAACCGCATGAATAATTTGAAATAAGTACCATATTTCTGTTATTTTTTTATATTGCAATTTTGCAAAGAAAAGACCATGTAGAAATGCAATAAGTTTTGACTGGGTTTCTAGTCCTATTTTTTAGAAATTTATTGAAAAATGGTAGATTTCTTTTCTTTGGGAAAACTAAATTTATTCGCGTATAAATCCGTGACAAAAGAAGACTAGAAATTCTACTGCAATTAGGCCTCTTTATTGGATATTAAAATACGTATTGTTGTGAAATATATAACCATAAATTGGTAGTTTCCCTATGAAATAATTCTTTAACAGGTGATTTCGAAAGGAAACCACCGCCCTTGAAAGGGTTAAAGAATTCATTAATTTGCAACAGATACTACTTGTAAACTTTTTTCGGAAAAAGCGAAAATTCAAAACATGATTTGAGCCTTAATATATTTGAATTTTTTTTGTTATTAATAGAAAATAAAGAAAGACAAAATTTCTTATATTTTGCAAAAAATGTGCATACATTTTTAGAAAATATTTTTTCTCAGAAACTAATTCACATATTTAAAATCGGAATCCTAATTTTACTCAGTATCTTCTGAGAATCATTTAAAAAGTTAGATGAAAAAATATTAGAAACTGAACCTGAAGAAGCTTTAATAAAAATCTTTTTTTTTAATTTAAAGTTTCTAAACTTTTCATTTCTTAACATGACAACTATTTTAGAAATTTGTATTTCTATCCAGTTAACATATAACTATTACAAAACAAAGCATTTTGGTCTAAATTGTAGGAAAAACATTTTTAGTCCCATTAAAAACGCCGAAATAATTTTATTACTCAGTAATGTTTTTTGAAAACTGAAACAATGTGAATTTTATTGAAAATCTAAAAAAATAATTCAGCATTTAAATTTTGCAATTGTATCTGAGGGGATAATAAAATGCAAAATCGTGAATAAAATCTATTCTAGAGAGTAAAGATGAAATGTAAAATAAGGATCAAACTTGAATTTTAAAATGTGAGCTTTATTGGAAAGACTGATATTAAAGATATGTATCAAAACTTGTCCAACTGAAAATAAAATTTATACAATTATAATATTAACTGTTAATTCTTTTTTTCAAAATTTTATGATTTGCTTTTATGTAATGCAGATTTGATCATAACAGTAAAATAATATGTAAACATTTTTTAATATTGTAGTGATGAAAAAATTTTTCCAATATTCACAAATTCAGAAATGAAGTAAATCAATCACATATATCAAGATCATGAACTAATGATTGATAAAACTTTCCATTGCATTAATTGCCTACGTACTTTTTATACTTTTTTTGAAATATATTACAGTTAAGACATGCGATTAAAAATAAAAATGCTATAAGTTAGGTTCCGTATGTTAAATTTCAAAGCAGGGTGCAGCGCAAAGTCCAACATCACAATTTTTATATTCAAATCGTGATTCTCTCAGCACACGTTTACCGTTTTCATTAACTTTTAATGAGCACACAACACAATTCCTTGACTTCTTTCTGGATTCGCTTTCATCAACATAAGATGGGAAATGCCTTCCTGTCAGGTGAACTACATTTTCTTCAGATTCGGAACCGTTTATCTGGCTGTAAAATATCCCTAGAAATTTTATATTAGATTATTTAGACAGTGTAAAAAAGTTTTGCAATTTTTTCACCACTCATTAAAAAAAATTACCCTTAAATTTTAGTTTTTTTTATTTCTGAGATATTGAAATCACTCTCCTGAAGGTGCTTGGCAAATTAAATATACTTCTTTTTAATTTCAGTCTGTCTTAATATTTGCTTGTACGAAAAACAATGAAAAATATTTGGTTTTCAATCTGAGTAAGAAAGAAATTGAAACTTATATTGCCTATAGGCCCGTTTAGGACTTAAACCGGCCCTGCTTGTATATGTGCTTTCAGAGTCATCTACATCTTAAACTAACAGACAATTTTTCTTGATGGCTCAAGCCTGGAGTGCAATCTAACAAAATTGTGAAATGCTTAGCTTTCTTAACTAAAATAAATGTTTCCTTTTTAACTAAATATAAAAAATAGCCACTTTATAAAATTATAGCCACTATTCATACACAAACACATGCTTAACGTTTTGTTTCGTTTTCAGTTATTTTTTCATATTCTCAGTCAACAATGTTTCTCAGTTTGTAACAGTTTATGTGCAGCTTGTAAGATATTCTAATCTTTTACGACTTTAAAGAACCCAACCTTGCCTTAGATTGGTAGATGTAAAAAGTACACAAATTGTATAATTGTATTCAAATGTATTTATACTTGGATTCAGTGGCGAATCCAGGATTCGTGTCTGGGGGGGGATGAGGTCATAAAAAATTTGTATCGCCGTGACGAATATCAAACCTCATGGCTCATGTAAAACCGATCACTCATGTAAACCTTACAGATTTTCTCTTTTCTTTGACAGTAAAAATCATAAAGAAAACTACATTACTTTCCATAATTTAATAAAAAAAATACAATGAATAAAATAGCCAAAAAATGTTTTCGACTGCGTCAACGCTACAATTACAAGTGCGATGACTAGAAAAGTAGGAAACTTTTCGAGCCTGTCAAACAAGAAAGCAATGTTGTCACATTTTAATTATTTTTTTTTAAAAAAGGGAAGTTAAGAAAAAACATTTGCAGTGATTTTAAATAAAATCAAGGATTTCTGCCAGCTCTGGGGGGCTGCAGCCTGGGCACCCCCCGCCCATGCATTCGCCAATGCTTGGATTTAAAAAAACAGAAATCAGTTTCATTTCACAAAATCAGTCAGCGACGCGGGGCCTTCTGCGGTCGCACTTTTCACACTCCCCTTTCGGCGGCTGTGGGAAGCGGATCTTTCAGCGATAAGGAACGGAGGAAAACTCTCCCCGCTGGGATAATTAGACCTCCCGCAGATAGCAATGAGGGGGGGGGGAATTCAGGCTATTCTTTTTCAAACACCTCTTGTAGGACGGGGTATATTTCTTAATGGAACCCATTGACAAGCAGAGAGATATTTTTCAGACGGCTTACTCTGACCTATTAGTCGCTCAGAGGGTTAAACACTAATATATAATACCAAAAGTTTAATCTTGAGTAAACAATAAAAATAACATTCATGACTTGCACTACATTTCTAGGCTAAATGAAAAATGGGAAGATGATCTTAAAGTTCTATCCCATATTACTCAATGCTCTCCCTTCCACGAAAGTTCAACGAAAACTCGCATCTAATTTAAATTTAAAGTGAAACATAGGAAATTGATTTTTGGTACTCATCCTGTACGCCGCTTCCAGTCTGCCAACCCTCAGAACATTGCACGGGGCCTCTCATCGTCAGGTGGTCCGCTTTCTTTCAGAAACTCTCCGCCAGGAATCTCTGCCGCTGGGACCGTCCAACGCACTCCCTCTGTCCGTTTGCTGAGCCACGCGGAAAGGGTGAGTTGAGAGAGATTTCCGTTCGCCCTCTCGCTTACCTCATACTGGCCTCTCTGCGCATCAAAAAAAACATCTAGCTACCAGCTAAATACCTGTTGGCAGCAAGCAATAAAGTCTCAAACTGAGTAATAGCCGCCTTTATAGGTTCAAGAAGTCAAGGCCTTTACTGATGGAGAAGTATTCCATTTCGGCATCCAGCCCTGGCTCCTTTCGGTCACTCCGCTGCTACCGACCGTTGAAAGCAAACACCCCCTTGGCTCTCGGGGTCGATAGAAACACCCACGCCAGTCGAAGAAATGCGAAAGGTCCTGAAACGCGTCACCTACGCTCTTAAATAGCGTTTCGCGCCTACGTCACCTCCACGTGTGTGAGTCGGACCTCATTGGTCAAGTTCTAGGGAAGAAGGGGGTTTTAAGCCGATCTCCCTTCTTTTAACAAATTCGCCATCTTGTGGACATCCTACCGGATGCAGAGAATCTCTATTTGATTGGCAGAATCACAGAGAATCGCTAGGGCAGAATCGCTATTTGGCAGAATCACAGAGAATCGCTAGGGCAGAATCACTATTTGGCAGAATCGCTATGATTTGAATCGCGGACTCTCTAGCTTGATGGTTGTGCATTTTCTCACGTCCTGAACTTTTAGCACGTGTGAGTGTAATCTTCGTGCATCTTAGTGAATTTCGAACTTTTTTACTCTGTGTATTCCCAGAGTGGATCTCTACTGTACTGGGCATCAACTCATCTTCGCATTTTGGTGATATTTTCTCACCATAGTGGACTTTGCCATTAATATGGCCCCACGCCGAATGGCCCCCTGAAGAAAGCGGAGGAATCGCTCTCTCGAGCGCTGACCTCACACGGAGAATACATTGCAGTTATGAAATGTTTAAACAGGCATCCCGTAACGAGTGCTATTATTGAACTGAAATCAAGAGCGCAGGAGCGCCTTATGGAATTAGAGGCCAGAATACGGGAAGAGGACGCTAGACACCTTATAGAATATGAGGTCGATGATAACGACGAATGTGAAATGGATCTTACTGGCAGCCATAATAGCATGGAAACGAAAGAAAGTGCGGAAGTCAGCAATTTCGATGTTGAATTGGAAATCCATGACCCCCCAAGGAAAATAAGAGGGATAAGAAAAAAAGCGGACAAACCCAAAGCAGACCAAGGAATAAACGGAGGTATTAATCCTTCAATTTACAATGGAAATGATGAAATCGAAACCCTGGATGATAAAATGGAGGAGGAGGTATTCCAACGCCAAAGGCACAGGAATAAAAGAAAACCCAGTCTGGAAGACACAAGTATTTCAAAGAAACAACTCACCAAGAGTCCTGTTAAACTAAGCAACACATTTGAAACACATTAGAAATTATATATATATATATAGAATTAATGCCTATCGAGATAAACATTCCACTTGCCGAAGATTGCGGAAGAAAAGAAAATAAAAAATTTGACTAGCAATAAAAGTGCTCTATAAAGACTCAATCATGACTATCAAAGAGTCTTTATCATGACCCAAGTGTATGAGAACGCGTTGACTAGCAAGTAAAAAGTGCCACTCAGGATGTCGGAAGTCTACAGAACCAACAACTTAATCCCACCTACGTCCACCCTAAAAGAAAACTTCAATCCTATTTTTTGAAGAATTGACTGTAAATCATTAGTCCACCATGTACTTCAACATAAAATATTTTACATGAGATGCGGATCCCACAACAAAATTTTGAAAAACTTATTAAATAGTTACATGCATCTAAGCACTCTTTCAGATGCAAAAATCCAAAATTAGACAATTATCTAACTACAGTTTCCAAAATTTAACTCCTTTAATTCATTGAAAGTTACATTACCACTATACAAGATACAATTTCCAAACAATTTAAAGACAGCATAGCACACAATATGTTGACAGTTACAAAATTAATTATTTCAATTGTGAAGTTCTAAAAATAGAATTTCTGGAATTCCAATTCTCAACATTAAAAAATTTACACATATTAACATTTTGCTAAATAACTTCTTAAAAAATGACCATCTACAATTAGCATATTTTCTTCACATTTGTCTATTATCTGTTTACCGTCTCCAAAATTCAAATTTGCTTAAGCTTTATATTACAATAATAGAATGAAAACTTCCCAGCAATTAAAATACAACGAAACACACAATTAAAAGAGAACAAGTGAGGAGGGCGCCACTCCAGTCAAAACTTGGTCAGGGCGCCCTGCATAATTGAATCAATATCTGACCATATGTAAATGGAGGTAAGCGAGATCCAATGCTGTTCAGAATTAAAGGTGAAATCGGTGAATTTGTAATCCTTGACTTATTTGCCAGCCATATTTGAAACATGCGAAATGGTATTGGAAATTATTTCCCTGCTTGGAAGCACTTATCGGTAAAATAAATTTCACTTACTAAAGAAGATAAATCAGTAATTTTGAGAACAATAATTACTGATATTCATCTTAAATGAGATTTTCCATTAGTCACTGCGGACAATACATCCATCGAAATAGAAAAGATGGTAGTAGGGAAGATATCTGAAGCGTCGGGAAGAAACTGTTAACGTTACCGTTGTCCTTGTTTTTCTTTATACTGTGTTTTCGATATAAACCTACGTTTCTATAAAAATTAATGTGATTTGTTAATTTTTGCTACGCACATAAACTTAGACCTTGTTTACTTGGCACGAGCTAGCATTTCAGTCTGACACTCCTGATGCACAATATTGCACAGCTATATTATGCTAAATTTCTCTGTATTTGAAAACCTAACACAATAAGTTATTATTGATAAAATTACATAAAATTGTTCTGGAAAGAAGTTCTATAAATTTTATGACAGATAGTGGAAGTAGTCTTCAATTTTTTATAACATGAGACGTTTGTGTAGATCGTTGAAAAAACATACTTTTAAGAAAAGAGGAAAAACAAGATAAAGAGGAAAAAGCAACTCTCAACATGAAACTATGATCTGATCACTCTTTTTCTCAGTGAGAATTATTTACACATATATTTGTTTTCATCAGTATTAACAAAATTAAAATTAAATATCTGCTTTTATTAGCATTAACAAAATTATAGTTAATTGTCTGCTTTTATAAGTGTTAAATAATTACAATGAATTGTTTCACCATTAGCAAGATGATTCAAATGTTTTAATGGTGCCTAACTCTTCATTGATTCGCAAACACATTGGAACCAAAGCCATTACAATTGCTACATCTGGAAACGGAAGTAAAAATTAAATATTCTTACATATAGGTCATTTTTATGTCCTGAAATAACCTTTACGCCAAATTCGAAGAAAATCAAACAATGCGTTGGGCCGAGATTGCGTAATAAACAATTTTATAAATAGACGAAAAAGTTAACGGTAGTTTTACCATGAGAGATCGCGCTTCGCTCTACCAATTATCCAGTTATAATAACTAATTTTAGGGTAAAAATTGCCGTTTTCTCTTCTTCTATATACATTTTAGACATAGTTTATATTAATTCTAACTTTCAGATAAATCGAATTTTTATTGTTGCGCTGTCAGCTTCAAATTAGCCAAGTTTCCATTCTATTAACAAAACGGAATGTTACTTACCGGAACAAGAGATTTTTTTGTGAAAAGATAGCGTTCCAATATCATTCTGGCAGTAATGGATAAAATGAAAAACATCTTTGTTCCGGTATTTATGGAAAATCTGTTTGCCTTTAAACAGGTGCTACTGGAATCAGAACAAGGACTTCTATCGAAACATGATGTTAAAAGTTAAACAGCTGTTAGTAAAAATTTGAACAGGAAGCATGGTAAGGTTAAGAAATTGTTTATATTCAAGAGTGACGTTAGCTAGTGGTCTCTAAAGTATTAAAAATCTCATGATCTGGATGTTTTATGACAGCGTTTCGATATTTTCCAGAACAAATGGCCTCATAATATCAAGTTTCTATATTTTTTCAATATATAATACTTATTCTTGCTTGGAATTTTTAGGCCTTAATCAAACATTGGGAAACCAAAGCTAAATTCGAATTGGATATATTTTTTACCTTTATTATATTCTTCTACTTATTCTGTTTTATTTTTTATTATTTTCTTGTAAACAAATTGTTCAATGAGAAAACCTTCAAAGCAATTTTCGTAACTTAAAAATTCGGTTTCGAGATTATTATTATTATTATTATTATTTCGACCTGAGTCGTTAAAAAGGCCCTATTTTTGGAATTATGTCTGTCTGTATGTGAACACTATAACTTAAACACACAACAAGCTGGACGAATTTGGTATGTAGTCAGTGTTCTAAAATTTGTGATGAGTATAAAATTTTAGACTCACAGATACAGCAATATGAATGAAATTTAGAATACGATTTTATCACCAGATTTGTAGACATGCATCACATTTTGGACAAAACGTTGTCTGTCTGTCTGTTCATCCATGCGGAAGTGTAGTGGAGAGTCGTTTAAGACGACGAAGAGTGTAAGATGACGAATTGGATTTTTCTCGATCAATGCCCAGATTCTGTATCATCAGAGACCTATAGCGACCCGTGTCACTCCAAAAGATTCCATTCCGTTATTATTGATTCACAGTACACAGTAATGTGATTTTGAGTTGTTCCTACGAAACATTTGTTTGTTGCTAGGTAAGGGATATCGTGCACGGAGTATATATTTTTGATTTATGCATGTGATATTCGTAAAGAGCTAATCAAAACTTTTCCAATGATGGATTATTTTTATTTTTCTTATGAGCTGATATCCTACAATGTTTTGTAGAAAAAGAAGAGACGAAGTCGGGTAAGATGACGAATTAGGTGGAGGGTAAGATTACGAACCCTCCGCGTTAATTTATGAGCTCGTCGTGCTATCTGACTGCCAATTGCATTTCCTGCAACTCACTGGCACTCCAGTGGAAAATGAGCATCTCATTAAAAAAAGAAATAGAGAAAAGAGAAGGTAAAAGAAAAATTTGACAGTTGAAGAAGGCTGAAGTTAAAAAGATTAAACGCAACAAACCTGCTAAATTTTCTACGAAAAAGAAGAAAATAACTAAGAGACACCTCGACTTCTAATTTTCTGAATCTGAAGACTCAATTCTTTTAGTTGAATTTCCTTACGTTGACGGTAATCACAATCTGGAGCCAGATAACCTCGATAATTAAGAATGCATCAAGGAAAAACGGAATTGGGATTCCAATGTTTTACTTGCAAACTCTGGCCCTATTCCCGTTATTCCCTAAGTCTGTACTGTCTGGGACAAAGTCCAAGCCCTTGGCGATGCGATATTTGTAATTGATATCATTTCTTAAGGTTTGAATCTCAAATTTCGATTGATAACGTGTCACTTGTTTTGTGCTGATTTTTCTTAGTCCGATTATGTCTGTTTTCTGTTATGTGCAATTTGTTTTGATAAAGATGTGATCTCAATAGTTTTAAATAGTTTTTTGATAACATATGGATGTTGAATTAAAATTTTATTTCAGTTCGTCATCTTACCCGACAGCATATTTATAAACCCTACCCTGATACAACAAAGGCAGGAAATCAGCCAATATGATTGGCTTTCGCCTCTAGAAGTAGTGATGTCATTCAATGCGAACTTATATAGGTTTCTGTTGCTTGGACTTCGCGAATTCCGAACGATACGAACCTACTTCGCAATTTTATTTAGTCAAGTAATAAGTTTCTTTTTCCTTTTTAATCACATGAATTTGGCTGAGCAAAATCACTTAAATATTACTGCGGAGAGTTTATCTCCAAAGTTTGAAAAAATCGAATACTTTTTGATAAAGCATCATAACTCATTTCTTCAGATGTCCCCTAATGTCGTCCATTAACATTCTTTTCGAATTTTTTCGGGCGATTATTTGCTTGCAAGCCATTTAGTGTTTTTCAGTTCTGAGGGGTTTTTTTTATTATTATTACGAATATTCAACTTCATTCCTAGGGAATTGTCTATTTATTACCAAATATCTACAAGAAGGTCTGGTTTTATTATATATATGAAATTACTTTTCCCTCTTTCTTGTTGACTTCTTTGTACTAATGATGGAATATACTGGTAAGTCAAAAACTTAACGTATCGTTCCCCAAAAAGGAATATTTTAATTCACTTCAGTGCATCAAGAAATTTCTCCGAACGAAAAGGTGTATGTAAATTTCTTCTTCCATGAAAAATTTCGGGTGCTTGGAATTACTATATACCGTGGAGGTGTATACCAAAGCCTGTAATAATAATTTAAAAAGTTTTAGAATTTAGAGATATAATACTTGAATCCAAAATGTATACCTAAGTACATGAAATAAAAATTTAAGAAAATATACATAAATAACCCATGAATACCAAAATTGAAAAAGTGCAAAAATACGAAGAATTATTATTGAAATAAAATTGTAAAAAATAGCAAAAGGCTTGTTTCTGTTTCGCGTTTAAGCTGTGCAGCAAAAAATAATAATAACAATAAACACACAGAAAAAACAAAAAGAAAAAAGAAAATGAGAGAAATTATGGAAAAAGTATCATAGAATATTGCTCTTCATGGCGAGAAATATCCTAATGATATTCAAAATGATGTTTGGACAACGAATTAAAGTTAAATAAAGGTCGCTATCCTTTCTTTGGTTCCTATCTGTCTCTGGTATAATGGTATCTATTTAACATTAATTTGTTGGCCAAACATCGTTTTGAATATCATTGGGATAGTTCTTCCCCTGACAAGCAATATTCCACAATTCCTTTCTTTTTCGCTTTTGTTCTCCGATTTGAATTTTTTTGCAATACTATGTATATAGAGGCCAAGAACAAAGATTCTTACAATTAAAAGCAATGGTATTGTATTTTGAATATGTACAACCAAATCGCGTATTCCTTAAATCTCTACGCTCTGCGGAACAACACTGCATGAAAACTGAATATTACTTACTTCAAGATCATTTCCCTTCATATTCTATGACGCTACTCATACTTTACCACTCATTGTGCAGTACGGTAGCAGTTTTGTTTTGGTATGACGTCAAGTGTACTTATATAAAAGCCATGCACTCTATCTCTTTGTGCAGTCACGTGGACTTTAAATCTCCTCCTCTTTCACTATAGAGGCATGTGATGTATCAATATCATATATGTAAAGTTTTTAACAGTTCTTTTTAAGTTCTATCTAAAAGATAGAATTGGTAGCAATAAATGTTATTTATAAAACTGAAAATGGACTCTGTCTTGATTCAGCGATTCTGCTATTTCTAGCATAGAAAATGGTTATGGGCCTCATAAATGCCTGAAAAAAGCTTGATTAAATGTTAAAATTGTGAAGTGAGAAAAATTTCCTGGACTGAACAAAAACCCTACAGCCCGTCTACGTTTCTACCCGTCTACAGCATGGCTGAGTCTACAGAAACTACAGTTTTCAATTTTCCGAAACTTGGTGACTTCACCTCTGAAATCTGGAAGACTGATATGAAGGTATTATTGATGGCAAAAAGCTGTTGGCGGTATATTCTTGGTACAGCAAATTCCTGCCCTGAAGAAGCATCCGATCGAGACAAACTGGTATATGAACTCAGAAATCGCAGGTCCTAAACCACGATCTACATATGAGTTGAACGAAAATAACAAGTCCTAATTGCTGACACCGAAGACCGTAAAAGAACTTGGGATACTCTGAAAGCTAATTTCGAGACATGATCAAGAGCCCGTCTTGCAAGTTTGGTCGATGATTTGGTTCATTCAGCAGTAGATTCGACTTTAACGAAAAAATGATTGGAAACTACAGAAAGAAAATAACAGAGAAGAACCAACTGATAAAAGAAGCTGCATTTGAAATGCCTGATTTTTTAGTGTGCTTTCAACTAATGCGTTTTGATAATATAGTCCAGGTCCTCTGCAGAGTAAAATATGAAGAATTCGCAGTGGATAATATCACTAAGCAACTAATATCAGAGTCCAGGAGAATAGAGCTGAAATTGAAAGACGAAAATAAAGTGCAATAAGTTACTGATTCCTATACTGCAGGAGTAAGGAAACCTGAAGAAAATCGTCAGAAGCGAAAGAACGCGACAAGATCGTATGGAAATGGAATCGTGATGGACCCTGGTGTAAGAAGGATGAAGAACTCAACTTAAAATGTCTACAAATATTGTACAAGAAACAGTTACTCCGAAGATAGGTGTTTCAAGAAAAAGATTCTCAAGATAGATCATCCTTTACAGAGAACTCGAGTTCCAATCTTCTGGCTTAAAGTGAGGAGTTCGAATCTTCAAGTATAGAAACGACAGTCGCCAGAGAAAGAAAAGCAGAGTGCCTCATCGATTCAGCAATTACTTCTAAAATTTGCAATCAGAAAGACTGGTTCTCCAATTTCCAACCAATGTACCCAACAGAAATACTCGTTTGCGAGACAGACTCTTCTGCTAAAGCCGTAGGTGTTGGAGACATCCACTTCGCAATTTTGGACATTAAAGGTAAAGTAGAAATTACTTTAAGAAATCTATTGTATGTACCTAAGATGAGAAGGAACCTGATATACGGTGCCCAAATTGATATTGTTGGAAATTTTATTGAATGGGGCAGTGATAAAATAAATGTGCACAATTCACGTAAAGAATATTTTTTACTGTAAATTGAGTAGATAAATTGCATATTGTGTATGGTTATCCAATTAAATATGAAGCTAAATTTAAGGAAGTTGCATAGGTTTCAGATTTAAAGTTAGATTTTGTACATCAAAGATTTTGTCATGTAAATATTTCTTTAATTGAAAGTATGAATAAAAATAATTCAGTAAAAGGTATTGAACACTTAAGTAGATCCAAAGTGGAAATTTGTGTTAGTTGTAAGATAGCTAAATCTACTAGAACATTTTTAATTCATAATACTACTAGAACATAATTTAATTATAAATATCGTAGAACTACTCAACGGTGTTTAGATACAGTTTATTGTGACCTATGGGGACCAGCCCCAGTAAATTCGATGGGAAGAAATCGATTTATTTTTTTCGATTTTAAATGATTACTCACGAAAGGTAAATGAATATATAATAAAAAGTAAATATCAAGTTTTTAACTGTTTTATAAAGATAATGCAGAAACAGAATTCAGTTCTAAGCTTAAGTGTGTGAGAACAGACAATGGTCTAGAATTTTGTCGCAAAGAATTTGAGAATTTCTTAAGTAAATTAGGGATTAAAATTGAAAGAACTAGTACGGGACAGTCGGGTAAAACCGGGTACCTTAATTTTTGCGTTATTAATTATTCTCCTTTTTCAGCGGAAAAATTCTGATTTATACTCCACTAGTGAAGAAAAAAGAATGGACGTAGTTGCCATGTTGTTGTTGAACTCACTTCGTCAGTAAAGGTTTATTTGTTTTATGATGTCAACTCTCCAATGTTCGTATCTCTTTAAACTCGCCTTACGTATTAATCATTACAATTATAAAAACTATATTTCGTCCGGCTTATTATATGTTTAATAATGATTTATATCCTATCAATCAATAGAGATTTAGTAAAATAATTGCTTTGTTCTATTTCGTTCTTCATATCCTCTGCACTCGGAGTAAAACCTAATACTTCTAGTGTGGTAAAACCGGGTACCAGGGGAAACTACGGATATCCGACCCAAGAGAAATACCTTAGATTGTGAGATAGTTGGTAGTTTGTGAGGGTTATTCCTATTTGTCCTTTGAGTCAAATGATCCGATGGAAAGCATTTCCAATTTATTCCAATCTCTAATATTTTCTTTTTGTGATAATTTCAAATAGTGCAAAGAAATATTTTAGTCAAGATTTTAAAATGAATTGAAATTTATTTATTCCATTATTTACTCGCTAACAAAAAGACAATTTTTATACATTTTTTCTCGTATAAAACTTAAAATACATGTTAAATTAAAAATCTTTTGCTCGAAGTCTTTGCAATCGTTTGGTTTTATTTAACTCATCGTCATCGGATACAAAACGTCGCATTTTCTTTCCCATCGTATTTTGTGCACACTTTTATCTTGAATTCGGCTTCACGTGCATAGTATACTTTAAGCAATTTATAAAGTATTGTAAAACTTTAATTTAAACCTTTATTTACACAATTAATTTATCAGAATCTTTTGAATTTGGATTTTGCATCATTAGATACGTTTTGCACCAATATATCTCCAGGAAAGAGAGAAAAACTTTTTTAATGGAATAAAATAACTTAATTAATTAAATTAATAATATAAAATTTTATTTCCCGTCTTCAGCTTCCATAAACCGCTAACTGTTGGAACTATATGCTGCGTGTCCTTGCGAATACCATCATTAAAAATTGTCATATTACGAAGATATAAGAGTGATTTATAAGTGGTACTTTTTAAAGCACCGTCTCTGGATATGCAAGGATATACACACGAGTCGCTATTCAGAGGTGTCATTTTCACTATCCTCTAACTTCACAGTGGTACCTGCATCTTTCCGATTGTTTGAGATATCTGTTCTGCCTCTTTGAAAGCGAAATAAACTCTACATTTTGATTTGAAAATCGTTAAATGCAAGATTTGCTGATTAACATGAAAATTTGGGTGCATGTCTAAAGTCTTTATTTTCATAATGTTGGTTAATCCTAATGACCGATTTAATTGCGACTTATAGAGAAGTTTAGCCTTCTACTCTCTCCCTGTGAATGAAAGATCCCGGTAGCTTCAGTACAGCTCAATAAAGGCCATTAATTGACTCAGTCGTATGAAGAATCTCGATGCAGTTTAATTTAAACGAAACCATATAATACATACTATAGGAAATTATTTGAGAGAAATTTCAGTTCTGTTTTGAGCAGAATTTTGTTTTTGGAATGAAATCGGACAATGAAACGAGATCGTATATAGCTGACTGAAATGTTGAAATGTTTTAAATATTTCAATCCTATTGAATTTCTATGCATCGATTTATTATTACCATAAACATTAAAGTCCATAAAAAATCATAACTGGTACGCTCTATTTACTTGGAATTGGATATGATAAACCCGAATTTGAAGGAATTTGGCACCACGAAGTTTGAATACTTCTTGTCGCAAAACTCTTCATTCTAAGCCGTCCAGTTTTTGTTAAACCAACTCGTTACTTTTACCAACAATGTTCTTATTATTTTATGAAAATTATGTTATATCTTAATAATTGATAAATGTTTTATTCTGTATTCGTTCACAATAACCAAACAATATAAATAATTTACTTTAATATCCATTTACTTGAATTTACTTACTATATGGTGTGTTTATTTTATTAGTTTATTTCATCTCTTATTTTAAAATTAATTTTTAACCATTTTATGACATGAAGCCTAGTAAGATTTTTTTATAATATTATCCCTTATAGAACAAAGTTATGTGGTTGGTCTATGTTTTTAAAATGTGAAATTTATATTATATTTTTCAAGGCTTGTTGATTGGTTCACTGTTATTCCTTTATGTGTAAGACTCACTGTGTCGCCTTCTGGTGAATATCTAGCCAAGTTCATGTTGGCAGCCGCGGGATATGTTGCCCCAATGTTTCACTCCATCCATTACCTGAAGCATACGACCCATTGCAGCTTTATCTCCCAATGATCACAATGGATGGAAGATATGGCGAGTCATATCTGGCCTGCATTGTGTCATAAATAATTGAGCTGTATTTTGAAAGTTTGAAGGTGTTAAACATTTTACATTAAATAATCAAAGAATAGAAAGTGCAGGCGTCAAGTTTTTGTAAAAGCTCTAGTGGCTATGATGAAATTCTTTAAATCACTTGAATGTTAAGATAAACTTTTTTTGTTGTTATTCAATCACTGGTTAAAAAATTAAGCAACAAGGATTAAATTTTAAGAAAGAAATTTGAGAGTATTTCGAATTTGAGTAACTTTTACTAAAAGGTGATACAAAAACGGCCACAGCAAATCAAATGTACACGAAGACAAAATATGGAAATCAGAATTAAATGAATTATTATGTATTAATTCCTATTTCATCTCCATATATTTCCAAAATTGTATAATTTTTTTTCGTACACTGTTTTCTCAACAAATAATGATGAATGAATGAATTTTTGTTTTTTATCTTTCCCATTTCTTTGTGCATTGCTGAAAAAAAAGAAAGAAAAAAATGTATTTCAAAATATGTGTGGTCAATTAAAAGTAGTTTGTAATTTATTACCAAGAACCCAGCAAGCTTGGGTATCCCAGGAATTTTCAAATTAAAACCAAAATGAGCTTCTTTATTATGAAAATATATTCTTGAATGTTATATGTTTACTAAAAATTAAAAAAAAATGTTTTGCTGAGATATCTTATATAATGTTTATTTTTATATATCATGTATTATAGAATCATTTGTTTAATTTTGTAGAATTTAATCAATTTTATTATTTCCATGATAATTTTTTCCCCACCTTTCCAGAAAACAATAAAGTTGCTGGTGAAGCTCAAGCAGATGACTCAGTTCCAGAAATTAAATCACCAGAACAAATTTCTGATGAACTTGTCTCTTCTATGTTTCTTCTGATGATTATCTCTTGTATCTAAATCACATTGGCTGAACTTATTAGATTTAGATATAATTAAGGTAATTTATTTTCAGCTTTCCTTTATATTGCCAAAATGTTTGGTCAGCATTATATATATATATATTTCAGTGTTTGGGATAAATAATTGAAATTAATAGCTATCACAGTGAAATAGCTAATAATTAACTTTGGAATGTTTTAGATAAAATTGCCATATATGTATTAGGCTTCTTCAAAAAAATACATGATGTCTGTTATAAAAAATTGCCACTGAATGAAATTTATACAAGTTGTCTACTGATATGAACTAAATGAGAAGCTAAAAATATCCCTTTTCGGCAAGCTTGAAGGCAAAGGTACTTTACGCTAATGTTACAAAAGTAATGAAATATTACATATTGATCAATACAGACATAGCCAATGACTTTGTTGTTTCTACACATTTCAATATTTACGTTGTGATTCTGTTTTCATGACATTTAATTTTTTACTATATCAAGGCTATATCATTCCATTTTTCATTCCAAAAGGTTAAGCTAGATTTATCGGTCAGTACATTGGTTATTTTTTTTATATCCCATCACATAATGATTCAACAGGTAGGAATCATAAAGAAATAAACATCCCAGCAGAGCGAATATTCCCTAGATAACATTAAGACAGCAGATCTGAAACAGTAACAAAAAATTGACACCTGACATGAATGAATAAAGAATATGGATTTAAAAATTAGTTATTTAATCTAGGTTACCATATAATTGTGCGAACATTACTTTGTTATATGCAAAAATCACATGCCATGAAATATTTAAACATTATTAGAATGGGCTCATTTAGAGAACCCCCTGGTTACAGAGATAATAGTCACTAAATTCTTAACACATTACAGAATAAAAATTATGAAACATTGTGAGTTGCAAATTTAATACGTGTGTTTAAAGCATAGGATATCAATGCAGCCATTTTGAACAGCAAATTTAAATCTTCATCGACAGTTAAAAGCAAATACTCCGACAGAAAACCCCAAAACAATTTTAAAATTAATTAGATGTTTTTCTATATAAAAAAAGGATAAAGAGAACTCTTATATATCTTTTTTGGCTATTTTATATTAAATTTATTAAACAAATCTTGGTACAGCCATGTTTAGTTAATTATCAAATTAAAGTAATCTGTCAAATTAACTAATTATCAAATTAACTATTAAAATGAACTGTTTGATTAATTAAAATTAACTATTTACTTAAATAAAATTAAATATTTAATTAATTGTGACGATATCTTCACTAAAATCTTTTTTATGGCTCCTAGTATATGCCAGCAATCTTAATCTTGTAATTATCTAATAATTATCTTGATTTAAATAAAAGTTATTGTGTCTATGTATGTATGCTCCACATCGCGTCCTAAACCAATGGACTTATTTCAACTAGTCTTTGCACACTTTTATTTGAGAAATTATTCATCTTCAACTTTTCGAAGCCCAAACGTTACTTAAAATTTCAGTTAATTAAAAATTAAGCAAGGTGTTTTTCCGCTATATCTTTGGAAAACATTAGCTCACGAAACTATTTTTAAGCCTTATTAAATTTCAAAAAATTAGCATTTCAGTGACGAAAATTTCATTTCCATACAATTTGTTTCTCTCATTTTAATATTTTTTCAAAACTAATTTTATACAGAATTCGTAACAATATTCTTTATTGTTGAAGAACAAGAATAATACGAATATATATAAATGCCAGAATACATTCACAGAATTCTTGACGAATGCTAAAAGGAAATTTTAAAAGTAGACGATTAACAATTTACATCAGGACAAACTAATGATTGATTGATTTTCATTCTTTAAATTAATGAATAATTAACTCGTTAATTTAATTGTTTCAAAATATTCGTTGAACCCTTTCTTTTACTTCAGTAATTCTTAACAAGATTTAAAGTACCTATATAACAAATAATAATTTATGGAGAAAACGGCTGTTTTTAAAAATTGGTTTTTTTTCAATTGATATTCTCAATTTAATTAAAAACATTTTAGATCAGAAAAGGAATTTGTGTATTATAATTTTTATACGATAGTAGTTTTTTCATTAAAAATTTTAAGACATGAAAGCATTTCAATCCGGAGCAAACCCGGATATATCAGCTTGTTTACCTTATAAAAAGTGGAAGTGAATGCGGCTGATGAGAGCTTTTCAAGAACATGCATAGGTTAAAGCTTATTCTAAGTAGGGGGTAAAAATCACTTTTCAGCTCATAACTTCTAAGTAATTCTTGCTGTCAAAAAACTTTCAGTATCAAAGTAGTTTGTTATGAAAAGGTGATAATTCCCCTAATTGAAATTTTCTTTCTATCTTCAATCGTAACTTAGCTATGGGGAAAAGAGAAATTGGAGGGGGAATTGAACAACGCTTTTAAGCTCATAACTTCTAAGCAATTGTAGCTGCCAAAAAACTTTTGATATAAAAGTTGTTCGTTATTATTATTTGATAATTTGCCTAATTGAAAGTTTCTTTCTATCTTCAATCGTAACAGAGCTATGGGGAAGTGATAAAATGGGGGAGGAGATTGAAAATAGCATTTTAGCTCATAACTTTTAAAAATTTGTAGCTATCAAAAAAGTTTCAATACAAAAGTTGTTTATTATGAAGAGGCAATAATTCGCCTATTTTGAGTTTTCATTTTATCTTCAATCGTAAAGGTATTATGGGAAAATGAAATATTCAGTCCTCCAACATTTCCACCCCCTTTTAGCTGGTTAGCCCATCTACAAACTCGGCCGATATTTTCACCGACCTTAAAACATACCGCCGGTTAAAATCTAATCAAAATTACTCTAGTTATCGTGTTCACAAGATAACATGGGCAAAAGCGTTATGTATATACGTCT
>BGPR01018551.1:0-29757 GCA_013235015.1 Araneus ventricosus | reverse complement strand
TAAGTCAATAGCAGTGAATAACAAGTTCTTTTAACAACAAAAATGTTATAAAAAGAACAAAGATTCTTTAGAATTTAGCAAATAATAATAAACACTCAGAATGCTGAAACTAGAATCAGAGTCATCCTCTCATAAATGTTACACGTACTAGTTCATCTTTAGGTGGCCTCTAAGTAAAAGCGAAACCTCTCAAACATCAACAGAAGCTCCCTCCCTCCCCCTTTGTCTTTTCAATGGGCGTTTTTGTGGCGCGGCGGGGGCCCGATTCTTTCTTCCTTCAGCAACTAAGTATCTGCCAGGTGATCTGCAGTCTGCTGAATACGTAACAAGAAAATATTTCATTTTTTTCTCCCTCTCGGCAGAAAGTTGAACTGTCGGTTCAATGCATATTGAGCGCATTTCAACAAATGTTTGCAGAAACACAACAGCTGTGTTTATATTTTAATGCTTTGAAATCGCAGAGGTTGACAATCTGGATTCGGCTTATGGATGAAAAGTTAAATCGTATCAAACGGTGAATAGAACATGTGTTTTGTCTGTATTCGACAAACATTGCGAACAAAAACAGTAGAGGGAGGATTTTACCTCCCCTTTCAACAGGAAACACTTGCAAATTCAAATGCTACGTAAAAAAAAGAAAAATTATCACAAATAAAAAGTCGAATTAAAAATTTATAAGCCAAGAATAATCTGGATTCGGCTTATGGATGAAAAGTTAAATCGTTTCAAACTGTGAATAGAACATATGTTCTGTCTGTATTCGACAAACATTGCGAACAAAAACAGTAGAAGGAGGATTTTATCTCCCCTTCCAACAGGAAACATTTGCAAATTCAAATGCTACGTAAAAAAATGAAAAATTATCACAAATAAAATGTAGAATTAAAAATTTATAAGCCAAGAATAATCTGGATTCGGCTTATGGATGAAAAGTTAAATCGTATCAAACGGTGAATAGAACATATGTTTTGTCTGTATTCGACAAACATTGCGACCAAAAACAGTAGAGGGAGGATTTTATCTCCCCTTCCAAAAGGAAACTTAGCAAATTCAAATGCTACGTAAAAAAATGAAAAATTATCACAAACAAAAAGTCGAATTAAAAATTTATAAGCCAAGAATTTAAAAGTGTCAACTTTTAAAAACCATACAAATAAAAGTCAGTAATGAAAATTTTAGAAGTAGGTATTCGTAAAATACATAAAATAATAATAACGAGGATAATCTGTGTTTTCTTTTTTTGAAATTTAAACCGCTTTGTATTTACGCATCGCACATTTCATATTGTTGTTACAGTGAAAGCGTGGAGTCCGTTATTTCATTGAATAACCTAGTTATTTTCAATCCGTTATTTCGTAGAATAACTAGGTATTTCAAGAAATACCTAGTTATTCTATGAAATAACTGAATTATACGCTTCAACGGTAACATAGTATTTGGTATCAGTTCTATTTTTGCAAATTGTAAATAATACTAGATTATAACGGAGCCAACTCATGATCACGTGATAAGTACGTCAAAAGTGCAGCGCCAATACAAATTTGAAATCCACAGCACATCTTGCCACTGGTGTTCTTAACTTTAAGAACAATTATTTTATTATATGAAATAACTCCTTTTTTACTTTCTCGTATATACGAAGTATACAAAGAGAAAGTATTGCAATCGTCAAAAAATTCGAACTCAAGATTTTGACGAATCTCTACGTTTTAGACCTCCCCGAAGCCGAAAAACACAATTTTGGAATTATGTCTGTGTGTGTGTGTGTGTCTGTCTGTCTGTGAACACGATAACTCGAAAACTATTATAGCTATGGGGATGAAACTTGGTATGTGGTCTTTAAACATAATTTGTAGGTTTCTATCAAACTTTGGACAAAATCCGTCAACGGGAAGTCTGTCTGTCTGTATGTCCGAAGTCATGTCAACACTATAACTCAAAAACTTGAATAGCTAGATGGAAATATTTCGTACACAGTTCTATCGTCACGAATGTAGTTCCGTATAAAATTTTGGGTCAAAGCTGTCAAAAGGTTGACTGTCTGTCGGTCTGTATAAGCGCATCTCCAACGGGTCCGCTATCTCCACGCGTATGCGTATTGAACGCAATCTTCTGTGCACGATATTTATTGACTCCTGCTTGGCGCTCTTTCTTTCATCCGATTCTCCATGCGCATGCGTACTTGGTAGCAATCTGTGAAGGCGGAAGAATTGTCCTTGAGCGAAGAAAGAGTAGAAATCGGTATTCATTTAATCGGAACGCATCTCTTCGAATTTGATTTTTTACCTAAATATTTTCTGATAGTCATTGGATCCTGGGTTACAAAAAGTTCGAATTTTTTTATCCACGCGGGGAGAGGGGAAACAGCACCTTTCTCGAGAAGTATACGAGAAAGTTTAGGGGAGAACACTCCCGCCCCTGTTACCAAAGAAAGTATACTTTCTTTGGTAACAGGGCCGGATGAACGCTCCGTTAGTCCATGCCCCGACATGGAGTAAAAAAATCGAGGGGCACAAAATTCCCAAAACAAAATGAGAAAAAAAAAACCGCAACGAAGTTTCTGAATTAATTAGAAAATTTTGAAAATCTGAAATTTTTCTGGTGCTGGCGAAATGGCATCCGAAATAGATTCAGATAAAAATTTCGAATCAATACCTAGACATCAAGTTCATCGGCGAAAAACACAATTTCATTACGAAAATCAGGATGAAATCACAAGAAAAATACAAAATTGAATTCTTTTACCACCTGATTGGCATTGCAATCAATTCTTTAGAACAAAGATTTTCTCAGCTGCAACACCACAACAGTTACTTCTGTTTTTTATATGATATATATGAACTAAAAGATGTTCTATAGTTGAATCCAATTTAGAAATTTAATCATAACCCATAACGCAATCGATAAAGAACATTTCTTAACTCATTTCCTCTAATAAATTTAACCAGTCGTTTATGAGTCAATTAACTGTTTCACAAATAGTTACGAAGCTGAAACAAGGTCATAATTCCAAGCTAAGCTATAGCAACGATTCAATGCAAACTAATCAAACAAAATCCTCATTCATGTCCTTGAACTGAAAAGAGGAAATTAGATTAATTTGTGTTCCGATTTAGCAAACGATTAAGTAGAAGAGTTCCATTTGTGACATAATTTTCCAAAATTAATTTCCGACAGTTAATAACTATTTACGAATAAATTCTGCAGGTATTTCTAAAAGTTCGTTGCAGTCAGCTTCAGACTTTTCTTAAAATAATTAAATACATCTATGTTTTTTTATTTGTGTTTTAATGTCGTTTATTTTTAGATCGAGCCTGCTTTATTGATAATTCGGTTAGTTGAAGGTGTTAATAAAAATGCAAGACGAAATCTTCGGCAAGTCAATTACAAAATCGTTTGATGTTATCGTTAATAATTTAATCACGTCAAAACATGATTAAATTATTTGCATGAAAGTTAAATTTACATTACTTCATATTGTTTAAAGTAATTTTTCTGAAAAACTGATCTGTTTGTGGTGGTGGTGGAGAGAGTTTTCATTATTTAAGGGTCAATAGCTGAATAAAGTCACATAATTTATAAACAATGTTGGTGAAAGCAGAAAAAATAAACCCTTTTTTTAGAATATTTTATAAACTAATATTAAAAAGAAAGAAACGAATATCTTATAAGGTAAACCACGATTGCTTAAATCGGAGGTTTACCGGAAAACAGTCTATGAATACAAAATAAACAAACCAGAAAACTCGCCCATAAGTAAAAAAAAAACTTTTATTTACGTTAAGAGAAAAAAAAGATCCGCAATCAATTAACATCACTGAATATATAATTTTTAGGATTTCAAAATCGCGTCAGACAGTTTTCTACAAAAATAGTTTCTGAAGTTATTACTGGAAATCATCAAAATTACAAAATCAAAAAAATAACAGTGACATCTGTGGAAAAGATCATAATGGGTGCTAATTAGTGAATTGTCATTGATCCTAACTGAGAACGTAGGTTGCATAACATAGGCACAAATATTTGCTAGGCTGTTGGCACATTTTTACTTTCTCGTATACGAAGTATACAAAGAGAAAGTATTGTAACCGTCAAAAAATACGAACTCGGGATTTTGACGAATCTCTACGTTTTAGATCTGCCCTGAGTCCGAAAAACACAATTTTGGAATTATGTCTGTCTGTCTGTCTGTCTGCGAACACGAAAACTATTAGAGCTACAGCGACGAAATTTGGTATATGATCTTCACACATAATTTGTAGGTTTCTATCAGATTTTGGACAAAATCCATCAACGGGAAGTCTATCTGTCCGCGTTCATGTGAACTCTATAACTCAAAAACTTAAATAGCTAGATGGATAAAATTTGGTACACATTTATTTCATCAGAAATGTAGGTCCGTAAAAAAGTTTGGGCCAAATCCGTCGAAGGGTTGACTGCCTGTCGGACAGTATAATAGCTTACTGGTAAAAATTATATCCCCTAAACCCTTTGGCATATATAAATAAAAATTGGTATGACGGTTGCCAACATTAATTACAGAATTTGAAATCTTTGAAATTTTAATCTTAAAAAGGCCAAAAAATACAATGTGCATCGTCTTTCTCCATGTCATATCTGCAGAACAGGCTGCATAATTCTTTATGAAAAGCATTTACCTGGAGAAAAATGGAAAAATGTTGTAACAATAGATGAAGCTCGGATCTATTTAAATGACTGCAAGAAAAGAAGAACAATTTATTATCATCAAAGAGTAGAAAAAATCTTAAAACACGATTCAAAGAATCTAAAGGATTGCTGTTGGTTTTTCATGTAATGGCAAAATAAAAGAAAAGAGAGTTGAGAAAATTGTTAAGAACAACTTCACATATACTCAGGAACATATTTTACCCCCAGTCTTCAAATATAAAAACACCATCTCTTGACCCACAATGCCATCAATCAGGTTAGGTTAGATTAGATTAACGTCCCGATTTGAAGCAACACGAGGGCTATTTAGGGACGGACCACGTAATTTTGAACCGCGGTCAGATAACGAGGACGACACCTGAGCCCAAACTTCCGCGCCACACCAACGGGAGCCATCAATCAGTATAATTGCATCAAGACAAAGCGGACAGCCACACATCACAATCCACTGTCAATTTTCTGGAAAACCAGCGGGAGTGGTCTCCCCTAAACTTTCTCGTATACTCCTAACACATGTAGAGAAAACTAGAATAATAAAAGGCGTCAAATAAACTTCCGTCGCAAGTAAGCCAAAGTTGGAACCACGCGTGGTTTGAAGGATCAAAACAAATTCAAATCCTCTGCTCATTCTTTTGCGCAACAGGACCTAGCGAGACTCCCTAAATGTTTGATTCCTTACAAAATCGCGCCAGAATTTGTTTTTGGCAAACTGCCAAGTTTCGGAGCGTCCCTTCCTTGCACAAGCATTGCCACTAGTAGGCATGCGCAGGGAGTTAGTTTCAAAACTGAACAAGCATGCGATTATACAGACCGACAGACAGTCAACCCTTTGACGGATTTGGCCCAAAATTTTATACGTACCTACATTCATGACGATAAAACTGTGTATAAAATTTTATCCATCTGGCTTTTCAAGTTTTTGAGTTATAGCGTTCGCATGACCCCGAACATACAGACAGACAGACTTCCCGTTGACGGATTTTGTCCAAAATTTGATAGAAACCTACAAATTATGTTTAAAGACCACATACCAAATTTCATCCTCGTATCTCTAATAGTTTTTGAGTTATCGTGTTCACAAACACACACACAGACAGACATAATTCCAAAATTGTGTTTTTCGGAATCAGGGAGGTCTAAAACGTGGAGATTCGTCAAAATCTCGAGTTCGAATTTTTTGACGATTACAATACTTTCTCTTTGTACACTTCGTATACGAGAAAGTAAAAATCGAACAAGAAATGGGTATTAAGACTATACTCTTCACTGATGTTCCTACTAAATCTTCTGATGAATCACCCATAGATTTTTGCGCTTTTGGGCTTTTAAAAAGCACATTATCCGAACGCCGATCTACAACCATTTGTAGTCTTTGGAAATCTGTTCTAGAGGAGCGGGACAAAATACCTCATCCGATGCTACAAAAGGCAAAATTGTCATGGAAGTTACGATATAGAAAGATTGTTAAGAGTAAGGGTTATCAAAGTGAACACATCAAACACGAAAAATTTATGTAAAATAGTTCTGAAAACAACATAAAAATAGTCTAAAAAATGTGCGAACAGCCTTTGTACGTTTAAGAAACAAAGAAACAAAATGAAAATACTCAATTAACCAGTTAGCTATTACTTTAAAGTAAATAATAATTTTAACATATTAAGGCTATAATAGAATTGAATGTATCATAAAGTTGCTTATAAATTTGAATGTTATAGCATTCATGTCATTTTATATTGCACTAATAGCAGTACGCGCACGGCGTTGCCCGTGGAATCAGGACTTCAACAAAATGAGGGGAAAAAATGCCCACAATGACACGAAAAAGTTTTGAAAACAAAGTCAAAACAAAAGATACACATTATTGATTTTTCCGCTTATTTTTCTTTGCGATAATGACATTTATCAAAACAGAAATGTATATATTATTGAAATGACGATTACGCGAATGTAATAACGTCACCAGCCGGTAGGAATCGGATTGTAATGAAAGCATATAACGCCATCTGCCCAGAGGAAGGTCACGCATCAGCCAATGAAATTGCAACAATACATTCTGGCATCGTCCGGAGAAACTCTCGCTGTTAAATCTCGCTAGCAAAAAAACTGTTTGGACTGATCAGGGAAAAATTAATTTAAAAAAAAACGAAAAAGGATATTTTAACCGTTTTTGTTTTAAATCCGACAGAAACGTTCCAGTTATGAGCTGAAAAAAATGAAAATTATAGAGATGTTAGAACGTTAGATGCGATAATTTGAAGAAATCTTTAGTAAAAATTGCCATAAAAATGACTATTTTTTCACAAATTTCTCAAAATTCAGTACACTACGTTAGACGTACGAAACAAACTTCATTAGAACGGAAATCGTTTGTTCTTTCCGATGGTATAACTGCTTTTTTCGTACAATTATTCGAAGGTATGCTATTGAGAAATGAGTGCAAAAAATCACCTAAAACAACACAAAATATTAAATAAAAAGTTTTCTAGATTAAATTTTAAAATTCCGGCTTGTAGGTGCATTGAGTCACCATTAAGACTGCTTGTGTGCCAAATTTCAAGGCTGTAAGTGCGACAGATTCGTCTGGACATCGCACGCACACAAACATTGCCTTTTAAAAGTATAGATGTAAAGGACTACTATAGTGTTAACGTGTTAAAAGCGATATTCTTACATGGAAGTAGGGGAGAGTGGGGCACCTTGAACAGGTTTTAGATATTATTGTATGTGCATTCAAAGCTAATGTAAAATATGAAAAATTTTATGTTCTTAAAAAAACTTTATTATATCAGTAAATGAAAGCCAGAATTACAATTAATTACTGCATCAAGAAAATAGAGAAAACTAACTTTTAAAATATTATATGAAATGGATCAATGTGCCCCTTTGGGTGGGGTAGTATGAACCTCCAGGAGGGGCAGGTTAAACCCATGTGAAATATCACTACAAACTACAAAAGTGATAAATGCCTTTCCACTGACCACTTAGGATTGACATTGAACACTTTCACTGGACACTTAGGAACACATATACTGACAATTATAATGATTAATGTCAATACTGAAATGCAACATCGATCGAACCCTCTTAGTGGAAGCAGTTGTCGTTGGTTTCCGAAGGCACATCACAATGTTATTTCTGCTTATGTAACTTTTATCTTCTGCGTCTGGTTTAAAAGATTTTCCAGTCAGTTTATATTGTCTGTAAAAATCAACTTCATATATATCAACTTCGTCAACTTCTCTTGTTAGATTAATTATTTTTCCAACATAATAATGGGTTTTCTGTTTAGAATCCAAAGTTTATTTATTCTTGAATAATTAATATAAAAGTCCCTTGTATCAATAAAAGCGAAGTTAATGACGAAAAAATGGTTTATTATTTTTTATTCTAATTGAAACACTAGCCTACTCTTACACATTTAATAATGAAAAATTAATAATATTTTTAAACTTTGTGTAAGCATCATATTTATTTGAGCATTTTTTAAAATTTTTGGTTTGTTATTTAAATTAAAAATTTAAATTTATTTAAATTAAACTGATTTAAAATTTAATGTTTTTATATTTCTATTCATTATTATTGTTTTTATTTGATATTTAAATCAAATAGGCTATATATATGTCTGTCTTGAAATGTAAAATTCATAAATCAAATAAATAAATAAATATTATTATCTTCCATACATTAAACAAAACATAACTTTACTAATGGGGCAGCTTGAACATAGGTTCTAACTGCCCCGTTTTTCGTGGTTCAATGTGCCCCATTCGCCGCCATTTTAAAATATTTACTTTCACACAGTTATGGTGCAACACTTACATTTAAAACTATGATACAAATCATCATGTGGGACATTACAATCTGTTCAGTAAAAGAAACTAATTAAAAGCACATTCATCAAAGTGAAATTAAACTGTTATTTTACCCGTAAAATTTTACTCTCATATGTGGATTTTAAACACAACCTTCTACAATGGCAGCAAGCAAGGGAAATAAACAATGATTTGCATGAATCATCTATTTAGTTCTAGTTGATAGTACTGTGGTAATATCTAGTGTGAGAAAATAAAAATAAAATAATAAATGCCGATGGTTCAAGGTGCCCCACTCTCCCCTACAGTAGTCCCTCAGTAATTCGGCAGATATCATTCCAGAGGATAGCCGGATTAACGAAGACGCCAGATTAGTGGAGTTTCATTTTAAAAACAAAATATATGTTTATTGCGCAAAATTATACAGAAAACTAAACTATATATCGTCGCTTAACAAGCAACACAACCTATATAATTTTTTTCAAATTTCAAAGAGGACCGAAAAAACAGTATTTTTCGCAACAAATAACGAATATTTCTGAATTGTTTTAACATATGATAACGACATGAGATGCTACCAAATGTGAAAAAATATCAGAAATAATCGTTATTGGTTTCGAAAAATATAGTTTTTCCTTCCTCTTTGAAATTTCAAAAAATTGTGATAGGTGGTTTAGCGACGAAATAATAAAAATTACAAAATCTGAGCAACGGCCTATTGTTTTTACGTCGGTCACAGACATCGACTTGCAGTGACTTGTTTTCCCTTATACGCTCCCCACTCATCTGCTGAAAACGCCGGAATGGCGAAGTGTCGAATTATTGAGACGCAGACGATTATACTGCAGACGAAAAAGTCGTGGGGGGACACAACTGTTTTTCTGACTCATTTGGAGTGCATTATTTCCAAACATTGCCTATACTTTTATTTTCATTCCTTTGTGAAGTTCTAGAATACAGCGAAAATGAAAATTAACAAATCTTTTTTGCCTATCCTTTTATTTTCATTCCTTCCTGAAGTTCTAGAATACAGCGAAAATGAAAATGAAATCCTTTTATTTTCATTCCTTTCTGAAGTTCTAGAATACAGTGAAAATGTACAAATCTTTTTTTGCCTATTCATTATTACCTATGCTTTTATTTTCATTCCTTCGTGAAGTTCTAGAATACAGCGAAAATGAAAATGAACAAATCTTTTTTGCCTATCCTTTTATTTTCATTCCTTTGTGAAGTTCTAGAATACAGAAAAAAATGAAAATGAACAAATCTTTTTTTGCCTATTCATCACCTATCCTTTTATTTTCATTCCTTTGTGAAGTTCTAGAATACAGCGAAAATGAACAAATCTTTTTCTGCCTATTCATTACCTAACCTTTTATTTTCATTCCTTTGTGAAGTTCTAGAATACAGCGAAAGTGAAAATGAACAAATCCTTTTATTTTCATTCCTTTCTGAAGTTCTAGAATACAGCGAAATCGAAAATGAACAAATCTTTTTTTGCCTATTCATTGCCTATCTTTTTATTTTCATTCCTTTCTGAAGTTCTAGAATATAGCAAAATCGAAAATGAACAAATCTTTTTTGCCTATTCATTGCCTATCCTTTTATTTTCATTCCTTTGTGAATATTTAGAATACAGCGAAAATGAAAATGAACAAATCTTTTTTCTAAAAAACAATATTAAGTATGCTGTCAGTTACAGCGTTACCACTTAAATATCTCATTTAGATAAAACTAAAATTTATTATATATATCTTAAATGAAACTGGTTTTCATCGCATGGCAGATTTAACACAGTGAATCCCCTCCCCCTCCTTTTTTTTTTTTTGTTGTCACGAATGATGCTTGAAAGTTCTAATTGAGGTCAATGGTGGAGAATCCGAAGTTAAAATAGAAATCTTTCGTGCACTCATCGCTTCAAATTCACATGAAGTTTCAAATATAGCTCAAGTTTCTTCTGACAAATGCGATATTTAAAAAATTATTTTGTCTCCAACTACCTCGAAACTGTTAGGAAAAAGTTTATCATAAACAGAAAACAGTTTAAATTTCAATAATATTTATTTAAAACACAATTTAGCTTCTTCAACTTAGTAATAAGGAATGAGTTTCTCACTGAGCTCATTTATTCGTGATTAATGTTTCCTTGTCACGGAAAATTTTATTTTGGGAGTAAAATTGCTGCTCTGATAGCCTCACAAAACACGACTGTCACGAATATAGAAGTGGATGGCAAGAATGAAGTGGGAAAGTAAACACAAAATAAACACTGAGGTATAGCCATTCTTGCAAAACTTAAAAGAAAAAATTCTGGCACACCTTTTTTTAAAAATTAAGTTCTTCCTAAGTCGCAATGCCAGCACAACTCGGAAAGTGAAGTTTTGAGATAAATGTGTTTAAAGATATCATTAGTTTTGAAATGCAGGCTTCACACGCTTATTGATTAGCAACGGATTCGGAAACCTCCCGCGCTTTTGCGCATGCGCGGAGCGCTTTTCATCAAAATAGGGAGAAAGTGGAGAATGGAAGGGTGATGTTTACATTTTACTGAGCGTGATCAAACAAAGAACTCCGGAAATGCGTTCATATGACTCCTTGTCCGACACCCCTTTCTGGTGTAAAATCGTCCAAGAGTGGTAGTCTCGGAATCCGTTGCTGAACCAGGGTTGCCACATTGGCGTTTTTAAGGCCAAATTTCCATAATTTGGCCTTTTTTCAAAGCCCTTGGAAAAAGGAATTTTCATTTGGCCTCAAACTCATTTTTGGCCTTTTTTGGCTTTATTTTCGTCAATGACTTTTAGAACAATTTTTAATTACTTATTCTATTGTTTTTTAATAAATTTTTGATATCACACATTTCAAATGATATATAATGAGCTGTCAAACAAAATAGCTCTTGAATAGAACAAGGACGCTTTAAATTTGTTTCACTTAAATTTTAGTTTAATAATAGAACATTGAACATATGCCTATCAAGTGGGACTCGTTTTCATGAAGGATAGCCATTTTTCTAATAGCAAATGAGTTTTCAGTCAATTTGGCCTTTTTTGGTCTTATTTTTAAGACGAGTTGGCCTTATTTAGCTATTTTGATCTGGCAACCCTGTGCTGAACAGTAATTGAGTCGCTCAGAAGCCAATGAGGTTGAGTTCACTTTTGAAATTTTCTAGTTTTTGTAAATTTTAACGGAAATTAATAATATTCTTTTTAGTTATAAAAGAATTTACTCGTTGCTTCATTATAAGACTTTATATACTTTTGCTGATCAAACCAATAAAACAAAAATTTAAAAATTAATGAATTAAAACATTAATTTTTTCAATTTTTTTCTGGACTTAACCGCATTGGCTTTTGAATGACTCAACTGATGAATTAAGGAGTAAGCATTACTAAAACGCTTCACAGGAGTTCTATTATGCCGCAAAGAACACGATTTCGCATTGTTGGAAATAAGTCATATCTCTAAATTCGTCGTTTTCGAGTTGTACCAGTGTTGCAGCCTATTAACGAAGTTGTACTGGGTGGTCATAAATTATTGGATCCATTTAAAAAATTAATTTTAAAAAACTAATAATGTCACAACAGCATTTTTTATAATGAGAGAGCAAATAAAAAAGCTTTTTCTCATATTGGTGGCGTGCCATTACGGCGTTCTAAATTTGCTACAGCGAGAGATTTCCATACACAATAGCTACCAATCAGCAGAAGCAGATGCGCGTTTTCTGGTTTCCTTTCTTAGTTTTTCTTGAACATCTCGAAAACTATTCAGTTTTCCTAGTACAATTGATTTAACAAATTAAAGAGCGTAAAATTCCCTACAAATAAATGCCTTTTTCTTCTAGCTTTAATAGTTTCGCAGATAAAGGCTCTCAAAACTGGGAGATGTCCAATAATTTACGACCCCCTACACCGCTGTCACGGCGCGTTACTTATCTGAAAAAAAAAAAAACATTTTTAAAATTCGCTCTCATTAAAAAAAAAAAAAAACTGCAACTGTACATTATTGGATTTTATTAATTAATTATTGAAATGGGTCCAATAATTTATCACCACCCTGTAATCTTCAATCTCTTCATATCTAAGAAAACAAATAACTAGCTTTCACGAGTGCTAACATTTATTTTCGTATCATGCCAACGTATATACACGACCATTAAAACGCATCAGCATATTTACGAATCCTACATAGGTCGCTTCTTATTGGCTCTCAGCGGCATGTGACTCGGCTTGCTTTTAAATGAAGGAAATTACAGTTCTTACCAATGCTGATGGTTCAAATTTATTAGTTTTATTCTAAAAATATATTCATCATTTTCTTGAGAAACATCCAAATAATCATAATTCGAAGGTAGTTTTGATTTTTTCATGAAGCGATAGCAGAAGACAAAATAATAATTAAAATTCCTACTAGGCGCAGAGCTTTGACAAGAGAGCAAGTCACGTGACGCTGAGAGCCAATAAGAAGCGACCTCATTCCGTACTGTGCAGAATCCGTAAACATGCAACGCATCACGAACAAGAAGAATACAGACGAAGACATTGTTGCCAGAACACATTAACAGAATTCTGCAGGAACCCTCAAAAAAGTTTAAAAGCAGACGATTAAAAATTTCCCCACGGAACAGAAGTGTCACATAACTTTAAATACAAGGACTTTGTTTATTTATTTAAAGAAAAAGCACACTACAGTGCTTAGCGGTGATGGAGTCAGTTATTGCTCAATTTAGTTTTTGGAATCCATAACACACCTCACAGGAGGAAAAAAAGACGTAATGTCACAGAACAGTCCAAAACAACGCGCAGTCAAATTTCGACGTCACGTGATTTGACTCCACTAGCAATATGGACACCGAAATCCATAAAATTGTTATTGGATCCCGATAATATAATCGAATGCAATAGAGTCAGCTCACGTAAAATTGCAGTCGTCGTCTTACGCTTTGCCCTTTGTTATGTCCTCTCAAAGGCACAACGGATTCTAAAACTAAATTGTGTGAAGCATTCGTATTACATTATCTTGAATTCAGTCTCAATACAGCAGCACTACATGACAGTCACAATTATCGGTACGGAGAATTCCTTCATTAATGGCGATGGAAGGGAAATATGTGTAAATAGATTCAAGATAACCTATCCAGATTACGGCTAATTTTTCTTTACTTATCGAAACGCTTTATCAATTCTTTCATCGGTCTGAAAAAGCAGATCACTGTGATTCACGGCTGATTGATGTTACTGTTACATCGATGAGAGAAATAAACTTAAAATAAATGTGACAAAAACAATGTAATTTCAATGTGTTATTTATCAAAAGTTTTTTTTTTTTCCCCATAACACGTCTGTTATAAATATGTAAATTCTTCTGATTCATTATTGCTGCACTGATTGCATTATTGAAATTCTTCTACTCATATCTTCCTTAGTTATTATTTTAAAGCTAAACGTAATACAGAACGCAATGCCAGAGAAGAATAATTTAGTCGCAATGATTGATTAAACTCAAGATTATAATACAGTTTTTTCGCGGAACATTGCCAACCGTTAAAATGCTCGCCAGCTTGGATATCGACAAAAAAAAAAAGTTTCACTTGAGAAACATTCAATTTTCGTTTGTAGGGTTGCAATTGATATTTTATGGAGTGCTACATTTGGCGAATTATAGCTTGAAAATTAATTATAGTTTGTCAAGCGTACTGCATTGTGTATCTATTATTGCGATTAACGAAGGGTTAACACATGGTATAACGAAACTACATATTAGCCTCCCGTCGGGCTCAATATATCTGAAAAACAAGCACATTGCCCTTTTCATTACATTAGCATGTAAAATTGCTTCAGGCCAAATGTTAAAAATTCATCTTCAATTTCAGTTCATGATAATAAAAGCGTGAGGAATAAACAACGGAATGCAATACAGAAGAACTCCGGGAATCCGAAATTTCGAATAATCCGAACATCTTTTTTTAATTTTCTGAAAACTTTGTACTGAAAAATGAAGGAAAAATAACAATTATGAATCAGAAACAAAGCTAATGTTTATTCCTAACTTAAAAGAAGTATTCGAATTGGTCTTTAAGAATGAATACATGACTATAGTACCTTAATTAGTAGAAACAAACTCGCATATCTTCTTTTTATCCTCAACTTGTTTGCCACTATACTTTGCGAATCGCCTCGTATTCTTTCCGCAGACTTTCACAGAGCACCAGAGTCAATACTCTACTACATTTGGTATATCGAGAGTATTTTACTGAATTTCCGGATAATCCAAATTCCCCGGAATCCGAACAAAAGTACGCCGTATTCGGATTCCCAGGGTTCTACTGTAATTGAATTGTATGTTCAAAACACCTTTTAGAAATTTCATGCAATTTTTCTAAATGTGATTTCCAATGAGAATTTTTGAATAAGATAGAATGAAAATTATTACTTGATTAAATTTAAGTATTTCAACTATTTGAAATAAAAACTCTAGCATCAAGTAGTCATTGTGATATACCCAATAAAAATTAATTCCTTCAGCAGAAATCTTTTTTTAGCTGGCAGTATCAGAAATAAATTAGGCAAATAACAAATTGAACTATCAGAAAAAAAGTTTTAGTAGTTATTCTTTTGGAATATTTTAGTAGAAATGAAGAAAAAAGGCGATAAGAACCCCTTAAGGATCGCATGTTCTTTGCTATCTAAAAAGATGACCCCTCCTGTTTTGGAAAGGGGTTGTCGTTTTCATTCATCTAAGAAGGCATAGAATATTTGAGATGCTTATGAATTCTACGTAATTTTCGTGTCAAATTATAAAGCTAATTAATGATTAAATTTTAGTTTAAAAGCCTAAAAATGCGATAATTCGATGCAAATCAATATGACGGGCGCGAGACTTAAGGAGTTAAACCAGTTCAATTCTTAACACACATTAACAAAATTGAAGAATACCGACATTGCAGAATCGAATCATTTCGTAAAACAAAATGCGCATAAGAATTATTAACACTACAAGATTAATTTTCTAATATAATTAAATATCATATATTAAAAATAACATGACAAAACACAAGATAATTTTAAAAATCAGCAAAATGATGAATTTCAAACTTCAAATTTGAAAGTAAATCGTTAAACGTATTTATTTCTGCCAAACGATTCCACTCGAACTGAGTTACCAGCAATTTTATTTACTTACAGCTTGGAGGAAATCCGCTGACGTGTCGGAATTTCGCTCGTTGTCATCAACTCTGCTGTAGTTCGAAGGTTCAATACAAGGTATCCCTTAATTTTCATCATTTTGATATCCCCGAATTGTTTATTTTAATTTCTTTTTAATCTTAGAAAAATAAAATCTTAAAAAAAAAACAAAAAAAACTTTCAACCTTGTTCTTTCTAAGAGTAATCATTAGTAAATTCTTTTCACTTGTTCTTTCGAAGCATAATCATTAGTACATTCTTTTAACTAACACATATAATTCCCATTTTCATCAGGCCATTGCTGTCTGATTTAGGGGTAACCCCTCTCATGAACTGCGAGGTAATATTGCAGAAAAAAAATGAACACAATATTAAAAGTAAATTATACTTATTCTAGAACTTTCAATTCAAACACCAAATCACTCTCTACAACCATTTATGTCTGTTATTTAATTTTTAACAAACGATTTTTTTAGGAGTTAAAACGAGAACCTGATCCATGTGAAAAAAAATATGAGAAAGAGTTAGCATATCAAGAAAATAAGCCTTTATTCATGCGAAAAAATGAACGCAAAAGTTGAAAATAATTTTTCTGATTACAATAAAATTCATGGTTTGAATAAAATCGTGGGCACCTTTACCTTCTAGGAATATTCCATTTGTTTAAGAAAATATACACAAAATATAAGATGCTATATAAGGCGCCCACGGTTTTATTCGAACCATGCGGTTTATTGTAATCAGAAAAATTATTTTCAACTTTTTAAGATTTTAATATCATTTTGTTAGGTTTAAAATAGGCATAGATTGTAAATTTTTTTGCATAATATTGTACTGTCACCGGAAATCCACCACTGTGCTAAATTTCAAAGTTGTAGCTCGATTGGAAGTGGGTAAGAAATCGATCTCAAGATTTGAGGACACGACAGTCAAGTTGAATAAAAGCTTATAAAAAAAAACACGTCCAACACGACGACAAAAACTAAACAGATAAAAGGTAACGTCATAACGAGTTAACGTTGCGACACATGGGACTGAAGAGGGAAGGGGAGAAAAGTCAACATCACGTTCATGATTTAAAAAAACAGCTTCATATTTTCGTCATTACCGAGTGTACAGTAATGAATCCCAGTACTTTTTCACAAGCGCTAAGTCAGAACAAAGACAATTTTTAAAAAAATTAAAAGAATTATTTCACATATACGAAAATTTTTAAGTACTTGTATCCATCTGCACCTAAGAAAAATTAATGATCCATTATTTTCAATATATATTAACCTTAACAAGTCATTCTTCTAAAACCAGTCTCCACCCGTTCGCAACCCTAACTTACGTGGATTTCAAAACTTGTGTAACTCCCAATGGCGTCACGATTTTTTTCCCTCCAAAGAACCATAACTGCTGCTATCATGATCAGCGAACCGTGAAGACACATTTTACAGATGGAAATACAATGCTCGCAACTAAATCCCCCGCCATAATTAATCAGTTAATGTTAAAATTTATTAGTTGTCAGTACGAACTGGATTTAACGTGATTACTACGAACTTTTGTAAGAACAATTCTTTTCTTTCTTAACCTCTATTTCCTGACGGTACTAAAAAATGCTACTTGAATCACGTTTGTATCTTCGTAATTTGACCGTTCTTCCTGACAGTATTCACATGAACACGAGAAATGTAGTTCCGATACCTAGCAGTAGATGAAGAAAAAAGAAATTTAATTACTAATCAAATTGATTACATTATTTTATTTAATTAAAAAAGTTTTTCATCTTTCCTAGGGTTAATCTGCATTAAAACGTATCTAATGATGGAAAAAAAAAAGAATGAAAAGTAACTTGCAATTTAATTCGGTATTCCTATTACGTCCAAATTTTTCGAAATTTTAAAAATGGTCCTTTAGCATTTGTCCACCAGTGTATTTGTTGTAGTTATTAACAGAAGCTGTTAAAATCTTACTCCCTAATATACTAACTTAATATAAACTTAATTACATAGTTCAAAATGGCTAACTACGAAGTATTTATTCGATTTAAATATTCTTTAAAGATCTTCCAATGTGTGAACACAATTTATACAACGGAATAGATGAATAATTCATTGAATGCAATTCTCATACGACAGGTAAAAATATTCTCATTCGATAGGTCATTTGAAAACTGTAATTAAATCATTAATAGCTATGATTTAATAGCTATTAATGATTTAATTACATAATTCAAAATGGATACGAAGTATATTTATTCGATTTAAATATTCTTTAAAGATCTTCCAATGTGTGAACACAATTTATACAACGGAATAGCTGAATAATACATTGAATGCAATTCTCATACGACAGGTAAACATATTCTCATCAGACAGGTCATTTGAAAACTGTAATTAAATCATTAATAGCCATTAAAGCAAATAACAAAAATCGCGTGGACGTGCTGAAAAATCTCAGGCGCTCATCATCTGAAAAAACAAAAAAAAAAAATCCCAAAGTAAAATGCGTCATTTAATTAGGAGGTAAAAGAAAATAGAACGCCAATGAATTTCCGATGCTTCTAGAAATTAATCGAGTGTTCTTCGAATACAAGTACTTGAAGAACAAAATAAGTACGTCACTTAAAACCTGCGGTCGAATTTAATTTTCTCTTGGATGCAGCCAAACATTTCCGATTAACATATATATATTACGCTATAATTGGACGTAGTTATGCAAATACAGTCATAAATATTACGTTATAATTGGACGTGGTTATGCAAATACAGTCATGAATATGAAGTTATAATTGGACGTAGCTATGCAAATACAGTCATAAATATTGCGTTATAATTGGGCGTAGTTATGCAATCATAAACTACAACATTGTGGGTTTAGTTTTTGCTATTGCAAATTGTATCTCAGCGTGTGCAATTTGTTACGCAAAATTGAACCAATATCACTTCGTTGCACAACACACTAGACAGGGTGTCCACTTCGAATAGCTAACTTCCAAGTTAAAGACATAACACTACCAGCATCAAGTCAGACAGGCATATAGTGGCGGCTCGTCAGCTCAGAAACCAGCAGTGCTGCAAAAGTTGTATAGACCTAAGTTGTAGTTAATTTTGCGCTGATCATTTTGGTATATAATGATGATACACTAAAAATCGGTAGTTTTTGAGTTATAAGCAAAAAAACTGGGGGGAAATTTTTTTTTCGTAAATCATTCGTAAAAAATTCGTAATCAGCACCCGAAAACACAAAGAAGCAAAAAATTACAATTCTCCCAGAATTGGATTTAAAAAAAAATACTCCACTACTGAGAAAAAGCGAAAAAACGCCAAAAGAGGAAGTCGCGTCAATCGTGAGCTCGGGAAAATGCAGCTGAAATGAATGCAATTTTAAGCAGAGAAAGGGTTGCTTTTCTCCCGATTCGCGATGCTCTTTGCTTTAATTTAGGACCCATAGGATGGGCAAATCTTTCTGCAGCTCTGGTGTGTCTCTCACTTAATTCTTGATTGACTTTCCGTCTTCCTTATACTTTTTTGTCATTTCGTTGATCACTGGATGGACCTTATGCATGTGACGTCACATTCTCCGACACGTGACCTGCCGGCGGCAGCCATTAGTCAGTTTTAAACAGCTGCCTCAGAACTGCTTTTATTTCTGAGTCACTTATAGGCCGATCGTTTTGTTTATTCCTCCACAGCTGTTTTTCTATACTCTCGAACCCAAACGGTGCATAAGGTCCATTCTCAAAGTGGAAAAGTAAGCCAATTAGAATAAAAACAAAAATACAATCTTTAAAAATAATTTCGGGGGGGGGGGACTGCAGCTCTGCAGGACGAGCCACCACTTCAGGCATATAAGCACTGGATGTGTTGTACATTCATTTGGACAAATGCTTTAAGTGACGTAAAGAATTACATTTCATGTCGTTTGAGTCAATAACTGTAACGCTGAAAAAAAATCACGAATTTTAAAATTTTTAACAGTTTTCCGGATCTATTATTCATATTCAGTAAAATATTTTTGATACACTAATATCTGAAACAAAAAACTTCCACTCTTCTGCGACTCAAACTGCCCGAGTTATGAAACTTTGAATTTCATAAATCTTGGCTAATCAACGGTCGTCTCTTCCTCGAGTCGTCCGTTGATTGGCGGATTTTCCTCGTGGCGATCGTCTAAAATCGTCTCAAACAGTGACATTCAAAGCTTCGTAATTCGGCCAGTTTTGGTTGCAGAAGATGGAATTCTTTTTTTTTTTTTGTTCAAAATATTAGTGCGTCAAAATTATTTTACCGGGGAACTGCATAAAAAGTTAGATTTCTTAATTTTTTCAGCAGTACATTTATTAACCCAAGCAACATTAAACAATTCTCTACGTCATTTAAAGCATTTGTTCAGTTGGGAGTATATGCCCACTGTGGCGTCTCGTTCACTAAGGCTGCAGCACCCACTCAATTATTTTGAAAGTTTGTTTTTCAGTTTTTTGTCTGCTTGTTTGTTTTAAATCCTATACTGTTAAATTTTATTTCTCATTGAAAACTTCGAATGGCAACGAAAATGGAGGAAAAGAAAAGCGAAAACGAAGACACAAAATGCATCAATAAGCAGAAGATACACAAGTCGGAGCTGCTCAGATACAGCCCTCGCAAGCATCAAAATTCGCTCACTGTGCAACAGCTCAGCGACGCTTCGGAAGAGGAAGCCAATACTTCCTCACATTGAGTTTGGCGGTGGCTTGGGCTGCAAAGGCAGCAGTCCTTTGGCGCAAGGCCAACCGTGTGATACTTCCTTTTTCTCCCTCTCACGAGGATGGCCTTCGCTCTCATGATTTATTTTCCTTCGCTTGTTTCTCGTTCGCTGTTATTTGGCTATGGTTTCGCTTTCATGTTGACCGACGAAAACTCATCTGTTTTAGTAAGCATTCGTTTCCTTTTATTAGAAACTTGCTGTTATGCCCGGCGTTGCTCGGGATTAAAATACTTTCACATCTAATATTTTTGATGATAAAAACTACTTTTGTATAGAAAATTACAATACCCGAAGTTCTTTTATCTCCTGAAACGTTTTATAATTAAAATGAGAATTATCAATTGAACCAGACGATTTTTAAAAACCGCCGCTAGCTAATTTTCTCCATAAGTTATTAATATTTGTCGCGTAGGTACTTCAAATTTTGTTCATAAATCCTGCAGTATAAGAAAGATTTTAACGGATGTTTTGGGACAATTAATTACGTAGTAAATTTTTAATTAAGAAAAAGCGTTGAAATAAATATGAATAAAAAAAATAATAAAATTAGTCTTCATCCAGAATTCTTCTAATGTGAGTTCTTCTTACGTATATTCTTGTTCTTCACCAATTAAAAAAAGTGTTACAAATTGTAAATTTTATACACAATTTAATTTTCGAAAAAATTTTAAAATGAGGGCAACGAATTGACAGGAAATAAAACTTGTGTCATGAAAAGCTAATTGTTTTGACTTTAAATATATGTAAAAATAGTTTTTGTGGCATAATACATATTTTTGGAAAATATCACGGAAAATGCCATATCTTGCTTAATTTCCAATTAACCGAAATTTTAATAAGATTAGGGCTTTTAAAAGTTGATGATGATCTTTCTCTTCTTATATAAAATCTATTTATAAAAATAAGCAAAAATTTCAGAAATAAAGGTAAAGTAGTTCAAAGTCTAACCGTTGCCTAGCAACGGAGTAGCTATAAATTTGCGTTATTTCAAAATCGTCTGCAGGTAATTAACAATTTAATAAATTTTGAAAAATTAATAAAAATTGAAGGAAAAATGTCACAGATATAAAAATGATATCATTGAAAAGGTAAAATTTTGAACTTTAAGATGGTATAAAAATATTTTTTGTTGAACAAATTGCACCGAAGTTAATGCGGAAAAACGGTTTCGGTTAATTTCTAATTAACTGACTGTTTAATTAACATTTGCACTTTGAAAAGTTGACAGTAATCTTCCCCTTGTCTTAATTAATAAGTGAGAAATGTTTGGTCGAAATAAGTGCCGTGCATTAGGAGGAGATGTGGAACATACGTACATACAATGATTTTTATTTATATTAAGATCATTCATGGAAAAAGATACGTTGATAATTTTATAAAATATAATTCAGATAGTTAAAGTTAAAAATTTTGGGCTATTTAGAAGTAAAACTGTTTTTTAAAATTATATTTTAAACATTAATTTTTATTTATTTTTCTGCAGCACTGCTTGTTTGACGAGCCAACACTGTATGCCTATCTCTGACGGTATAAAAATTAGCTATAGGGCCATGATTAGAATGACACCATTTGAGTCACAGTAAGTGCAAGATTAATTCTGAAAAATGTAGTATTAGAAATTTTTCTGTGATGTTTTGCGAAAACAGTTTCCTCTTAGAGCTCCATTGCATAACTGAGTCGAATTCACTGCACGAGTCGATTTTTATTTTTATCAGGATAACAAAAACAAAACCCTGTCTACTAATTTATAATGCACAATTTATAATTTAATAATACTCAACTTCCAATATATATTATCGATTTGAGAGTAAGAAAGTACAATTTTGGGGTAAATTTTAAAATTATCTTAAACTTAACATGGATAGCGATTTTAACCTTTGTGGTATAGACCGAGTTATAATCGATAAATCGTTATCGCTAATTCCATTTAATCGATTACTCTTGGTTCCAGCTGAGAATAATAGATTAATAATTTTTGTTTGCTTTCCACAACAACAAATAAATAAATTGAAGAAAGCAAAGTCAGGTGTTTACATCCATTTGTAACACAAAATGCAATTTTTGAAATGAATTCATATTATGAAATCAAATGATGCTTAATAATGATGTTCACTTTTTAATGCATGTAATCAAACATTTTCTATTTGCTGCACTATTTTTCTTCAATCGTAAATTTCAACAAACATTTAGCTTACTTAGTGATTTTTTTTTTATTCGTTCAGAATTTTTTACTACTCTTTTTAAAACATATTGTAGTCATTCCAAAACTTGTCGAATGAACTTCAATGTCATATACACGTTGACAGAAAAAAGGAACAGTTCTATTAAATCGTGTTCTCTATATCTCTTTCATTCATAGAGTTTTAAATAAATTAATTAATATTTCATAATGTAAAATTCATCCCGGTCAAATAATGCGAGAATTTTTTTCCATGGCTTCGAAAACATTTTACACTTGGAACCTCTATTCGAAGGAAAAAAAACTACCAAAAAATTCGGAAAATAAAAAAAAGAAATTAATTTTTTTTTTTTTTGAAATGAAAAGTAAATTAAGAAGGAATGGGATGATGAGCTATGGACATGTTTTCTGTTTTGTTTATTTTGGATTCACAGACCGTTTTCCGGTAACCCTCCGATTAAGCAATCGCCAAATCCATTTGGATACTGTATCAAGCACCAAGTTCGAACCAGTTCTTTCTTTGGTGGTGAACACAGAAGTTGAATTCTGTGTTCATTTAATTCTTTTTATTCAAAACGGCTGCAAAAACAGCTCTTAAAACAGCTAAATTCCAAATGGAACGATTATAATTAGTTAAATCGTTTGGTTAAAAATTTAACCGCCAAACAAGCCTTAGAATTTGCCAAAAAGAGCGAAAACGAGCAATTATGACAGTCTTTTCACAAAATTAGACTCTTGTTTTAAGCAAAAATTGAGAGCTACAGCAATAGGAACATGAAACTCGTTTCAATTGAAGCAAAACATTATTCTGACCTTTTTCCTTGAACTGTTTTTGACTCTATTGGATACTAGGAGACGAAAGCCCTGGCAGCTATAAGTCTCAAAACCTACAAAATTTCAAGTTCAAGTTCAAGGAACATGAAATTTAATATTTTCAAAGTATCCTTAAGACATAACAATAGAAAACTCTACTTTCAACATTAATTAACACCTTCAAACAGAGTGTTGAAATTTTAGAGATTTCCATTGGCATAGCATTAACACCGGAAGTCGGTGGGTATAGCGAAAGTTCTACTACTACAGAAAACTCGTCCATAGTTCGAGTTCAAGTATTTCCTGCCGGCTTTCATGCGCCGTACACCATTTTCGGTAGGTAGGTGAAGTCGCTGAGGGTTAAAATCAATCTTCTTTTTTTTCCTTCTAGCCAATGAAAATTTTCTGGTACAGGCAACGACTCTTTCGGTAGGCTCTTATTACATGATCAAAATGCTATCTTTCAATTCTTCCAAGGCAAAAAACATGTTGTAGTCACTTCTAAAACTTGCCGAACGAACTTCAGTGTCCTATACACATTGACACAAAACAAACAAACAAAAAAAAACCAGTCCTATTAAATCGCGTTTATCTTTCATACGTTAATTTATAAATAAATTAATTAATACTTCATAATTTCAAATTCATTCAAAATCAATTCCAGGATTTTTTTTCTTCCACGGCTAACACTTGATACCTCTTATTTTTGGGGAAAAACCTGCCAAAACACAGAAAATAAAAAAATAGAAATTTAAAATAAAACTTTTTGCATATGAAGACAGATGGGAGGCGACCTATAGTTCTGAAATCTTCAACTTTTCTTCTTCCATTCAATGATAACTAGGGTTGCCATGTTGGCATTTTTAAGACCAAATGATGGTATGGTCCTTTTCAAAGCCCTTGGCCTTAGGAAATTTCATTTGTCTTAAATTCATTTTTTTGGTTTATTTTCTTAATGAATTTCAGAACAATTTTAATTATTATTCTATTGTTTTAATAAATTTTTGATATACATTCTTCAAAGATATATAATGAGCTGTCAAACGAAATAGCTCCTAGACAGAACAAGGTTTGAAATTTCTTTCAATTTTAGTTCAATAATAGAACATTGAACATATACTTATCAGTGGGATTGTTTTCATGAAGGAGAGCTGTTTTCTAATAGCAAATGACGTTTCAATCAATTTGTGAAATTTGGCCTTTTTTTTAAGAAGGTTTGGCTTATTTGAATTATTTTATCTGCCAACCCTGATGATAACTCTCTCTTTCAAAGACGAAGTAACTTCTTTGTTAAACATGGACAATTTCGGCTTTTTCATGTTCAAAATTATTTCCTTTATTTCTTTAAGGTAAGGCACAGTTCTCACTTTCCCGCGGCTGTGTTCCAATCACATAGTACTTTTGCAAAATGTGAGTAATTTTGCATAGGTTAGAGGTCATTCAAATATTACTTAAGCATCTAGGGGAGGAGGTTTGTGATTTCCTTATTTTTTTGCTGGCAAGGGGAGAGGGTATGGTGATGCTACGTAAGACATTAAAATCACTTTATTTCCGAAATCTTTGTAACTTAAAAATAATTTAATTAAGAAAAATTTGGCAAAAGAAAAATTAAACTTGAATTTTATTAAATTGTATAAACTAGAAATTTTCTTAAACAAATTGTAAGGAAATTAAATATATATCTATTTTCATTTTAAGCCGAGTTAAAAGTTTTTTATTTGAATTAAGTCCAAAATTTCTAAAATTAGATTATTACTGTTATACGTTTGTGAAAAAAAGAACGGGGTTGCCGTTTGCTTACGAATTATAAGAGGGTTTGCGATTTCTTATTTTGCTGAAAGGGAGAGGGGGTCAAAATTACCAAAACATGCTTACGTAATATTTGAACGCCTGGTAAAAATAAATAAAACATAGATCACATAAAATTTAGTAACAGACTTAATAAATATAATAATGTTAATCACTATGATAATGTTAGCCTGTTAATCACTATACATTTCACAAGCTGTAATTCAACTGGACGCGGCTACCTTCTTTTTTCCTTTCGCATCGACCTTGATTTTGAGACAGCAACTGGAAAACCCTACTTCACAAATAAATATTGAATGGTATATAATTACTACTTAGCCTTGAAATATATTTCCGCGCCCCAATAAAGTTCAAACTCCCAGGGCACCACGGCACCTGGATCCACTGAGGCAGTGGGAATACAGGGTGCTATCAGCTGCAGCCCCCCCCCCAGAGCTAGACAGAATTCTTTATTTTATTTAAAACTAGCAGTAGCGCACGGCGATGCCCGTGGAATCAGGACTTCAAAAAAATAAAAAAAAAAATCGAACAATGACACGAAAAAGTTTTCAAAACAAAAGATGCATTATAGATTTTTCCCGCTTATTTTTCCGCGAATAACATGTAGAACAGTACAGAGTACATTCAATCAAAAAATATAAAAAAATTGTTGCCCGCGGAATTGGGACTTCAAAAAATGAAAAAAAAAATTCTTAGAACATGACAAAAAGTCTCGAAGGTTATGACGTCACCTGACCCTTCATCCAATCAGTGAAGCTGCGTTCGGAAGACTGTCGTGAAGAAATTTCGCTCGACAAAACTACTTTAATCTGCCCAGAATAATTTAATTTAAAAAAACTGGAAAAGATATTTAACGTTCTTGTTTTAAATCAGAGAGAACCGTTCTAGTTATAAGCTGAAAAAATTAGAAAATAATAGTGCTATTAGAAAGTCGATGCAACAATTTAAAAACAAAACAAACATTTGATGGTGAAACTGACTATTTTTTAAAAATTCTCAAAATTCAGTAAATTACTAAATTCAAAACTAACTTCATTAGAACGGAAATCGTATGCTCTTTCCGATGGTCTATCTATTTTTGTCACAATTATTCGACATTCCATTAAGAAATAGTGCGAAAAATCAACCAAAACAACACAAAACATTAAATAAAAAAATTTCTAGATTAAAATTTAAATTTTCGGCTCGAGGTGCATTCAGTCACCATTACTACTACCTGTACCAAATTTCATGGCTGTAAGTGCGATAGATTCGTCTGACATCGCAGACAAACACACACACACGCACGCACACAAACATTGCCTTTATAGTATATAGATCACTACAGTTGTTTTTTTTTCTTAATCTCCCTTTAAAAAAAGTGAAAACATTTCTTCCCTGGTTTTGACGGGCTTGAAAGTTTTCCACTTTGTAATCATTCCACTCGTATTTCAGCGTCGATACGGTCAAAAACACGTTTTTTAGCTTATTTCATTTAGTTCTTTATTAAATTATCGAAAGTATTGGATGTTCTTTATGATTCTTATTGTTAGGTGAGTAAAATCTGTGAAGTTAAAGTGTTTTTGGTTTACGAAGCCATAGGATTTGAATTCGTCACGACGATAAAAACTTTTATACCTCAGCCCCAGACCCAAATCCTGATTCTGCACTGAAGTAAGGATTTATTTATCTTTAATTTATTTTTTAAAGCGGTATTCAGAATGATTTTGTTACTCAAATTCTTCGTTTCTATTCATGAATTCTTCGTTTATCCATGATCGAATAATCGGTTCCAACATTATGTATTTTCTGTTGCAAATTCAAAATAATTATGCACATTATTCTTGATCGTTTACACATGAAAGGCATCAATGTCAGTGATAATTTTCCAATTTTTTCCCGACTAAGTACTTCTTTATATTTTCCAGAACAGTTTTACCGAATTTTATGAACATAGACAATGAGATGCTTCATCGTCTCTGGGGAATAGATCAGTAGAGATGTGTTGCGTAACAAAAAAAAAAAAAACATAGAATTTGTAACTGTTCGAAAACAAAATGGTTCTTTTTTTCATGAGGTATTGTATTTTCATAATTGAAATACTCTTTTAAGTATAGCTAGTAAAATACCGATGATTATTTTGTAATTACCGCATCTTTATTAAATAATTTTTTGAATTTCGTTATTATTCACTTTTATAGATTAATATTTATAACTAATAAGGATGCTTGAAATTCAATAATTTTAAATTTATATCCGAAATTTCCATACAAAAATATTTACATAAATGTTTTCTCTAGACAGCATGTTCCGTGAATGGCTCATCACAACACGTCTTTTCCAAGCTCCATTAGGAAGGCAAAAAAGAAAGAAAAAAAAAAAAAAAGGTTGTTTATAAAGGAAGCTGGGCGTTAAGCCTGAGCTTCGATATGCGTGGCGTGTTATTTTTTTGAGTCCAAATCATCAGTCCCTTTTTGCATTTTCCAATTATTTATTTCACGAATAACAACGTACACAGACATTTACGAACACGTATTACACACAGCTCAACATTTAGAAAATTGACTGTTAAATCGGCAGATTACGATTCCATTCTAAGACCTCAAATAGTCCATGGTTTCCGATTGATTGAATTCTCCATCGGACACGGAAGGTGCATGCTAAATTTTCCCTTTAGGGATTACTGTGGTTCAAGTTCACACAAGCATTGGATTTGTGTAAGTACTTGTGGAAAGCTGTTTATTTGAATGTTTACTGCACAAATTTGTATAGTAACATTAATTATCGTATCCTCTGTTTGAAGTATAAAATGATCTTCCTTCAAACCCCTTGCGTTTTATTCAAACCAGACTATTGTATGATAATAAAATAGCAACCTTTAAAAGGTTAAATTAAAAAAAAACACAAAGGAAATTTATATTTGTTAAGAAAGTTCGTGACACTTTTGAAAAATGTATTGGCAAGTGAAGTAGTTATGACGAACGCCGCCGGGTATATAAACGGTATTTGCCTAAGTATACATAAATATTTTCATAGTATTATCGAAAGAATTTAAAGATTCGTGCCTAATAGGCCTTTCCCTAACAATACTTTTAGTTAACCACAAAATAAATAAATAACTGTTTTTCGACACAAATTCAATCAGTCAGAACAAGCTCAAAATGTGATCTTCTACTGCTAGCATTAAATATTTATACCAATATTCATTCGATGTATCTTTTCGGTTTTTTTCCTTCTTTTCTTGAAGAACCACAATCTGTTAAAAACCATTTCATCTCTATTTTTCAATTATTTAAATATTTTGAGTCGTATTTATGTACGTACGATATGAAAGTGGGCGAAAAATCGAGCCACAAAGTACTTTTGTAGCAGATATAAACACATTAACTTATTAAAAGCACTTCTTTTAAGAATTTTAAAAAATAAATGTGGCAGTTGAAGCCCCAAACTCAAACCTAACGAAAAGTTATTTGTTCTATAGGGGCCGTTCAAATATTACGTACTGTTTGTTTTGGTACTTTTGACCCTTGTCAGCACAAATAACAAATCATAACCCCTCTTATAATTACGTAAGCAAACTGCACCCCCGTTCTTTTGTTTTCAGATATAACAGTAATAATCTAATTTTAAAATTTTGGACTTAATTCAAATAAACTTTAACTAGGCTTAAAATGAAAAAAAAAAAATGCAAGTTCAATTTGTTACAATTTCAAGTTTCAGCTTACAAAATCAAGTTTAATTTTCTTTTGCCAAATTTAACTTTTTTTCAAATTTAATTATTTTAATTTAAATTATTTGTCAAGTTAAAGAGATTTTCGTAAATAAAGATTTTAATGTCTTACATAAGCATCACTCATACTACCCTCCCCTTGTCAGCAAAATAAACAAATCACAAACCCCTCCCCCCTTGGGTGCGTAATATTTGAATGCCCCATATTAAAATGTATACATTTTTCCCTAAACAGAGACGATTTTTTTTAGTTTTCAAAATAAAACAAAATTACAAAATCAGTGTAAAGCATTTTTTTTAGAATAATAAGCATTTCAAGACATATCTTCAACGAGCAATATACTTCTTTTTGGTGTTATAAAATTTGAACCGTTAACACCTGAGGAAAGTTGAATAGGTGATCATCGATTAGGAATTACAACACCAGTCTAATTGAACAAGTCTCTTTACAAAGGTATTAATTTAGAAAGATGGAAAATAATTTAGTTCTTGATTGCAGAGGGATTTCTTTTTTAAATTACGTTCATGGTGTTTTCACATTTTAACGGGGTATTTTACATATAGATCGCATTTCGGGAGTTCTTTGTTAAATCACGCTCAGTAAAATGTAACATTCCCTTCCATTCTTCACTTTCCCTATTTTGATGAAAATAAGTCTGCCCGGCGCATGTCGTAAAAGCGGGGAGGGTTTCCAACTCCGTTGCTAAATAATATGACTGGTTGGGAACTATTAAACGTAGTTTTGCAGGTCCGAGACCAGCTCATTTTCTGGATTTGACTTCAGTACTGAAAACTGCTTTACTAACTGTATACCATATATCGCAGGGCCAG